>PISX010009167.1:39684-77376 GCA_004024625.1 Mellivora capensis | reverse complement strand
AAAAAAAAAAAAAAGAAAAGTAAAATAATTCTGTAAATGAGGAGACAAAATTATTCAGAAGTAATTTTATTTCTAAGCATTTCTGACTGGGTAAGCATAATTCTAATTCTGTCACTGGTTAGGATTGGATATCTCAAATAAAGGAGAAACAAATGATTTAAAAAAAAAGAAAATATGTCTAAGACAATTTATTCTAAAGTCAACATGAGACAAATGAAGTTTTCATCTTCAATGTAGACAAGCTGAGGTTGAGCAAAGGGAAATTTTATTACCAATCTGATTATCTGAGATTAGGGAGCAACACAGCAATGGAAGTTTTGCAATTAAGTTTCTGCTTCTTTCTTCATTGACTCTGATTTTCAATGCTACTAATATGCATGTCAATGGCATTAAATAGAGAACTTAGATTCAAATAATTTTCAGTAAATGGGAAATGTTCTTACCATGATGATAATTGGTATCTTGGGCTCTTAACTAACAAATTATTTCTTCATTGATTTTGGCTTCTCTAACCTCTCATTGATTCTTAATATTACTTTTATTTTTCTAGGATACAGATACACTCATTTAAGTAAAACATAAATCAGGACAGTTTTATTGTGGTTGTTGCTGTACCTATTTTTGATGTTGATGTTTTTAATAGTGACATGATTGAATATACCAAGCCAAAAAACTAATATTATTATTATTTTTTTATTATTTATATGCCTATGCTACTAGAAATTTTTCATAGACTATAATTTTCTTAAAATAATTATAGAACACTGGACAAAAACTCTTTGCAAAGTTGCATGTTAGTATATTTGTCTATTTTCCACTAACTTATTTCAGTAACTTATTTTAATAGTAAAATAATATTAAATAATATCACTAATAGACATTTGCTTCTATAATCATTTTGACCAATACTCCAATGCCATTATTCTCCTTTGTATGACTGACAGAAAATGAATCTGTTTTTTTCTGAATTTTAAAGTCTTGCTAATCTGCTTTTTCTGTGACATTCTAATAGCACATGGTACATTAACAGCTCTATTAAGAAGCCTGCTTATTAAAGAAGTAAAATATTTGATAATAAAAATGAAATAAGAACTCCTACTTCAATGAGTCTATTCAGATAGGAACAAAATGGAATAAAGAATAATTATTCTTATAATTTGTTAAATATAAAATAATGGTGTAAAAAAATAATGGTGTAATTATTTAGGCCTTATACATCTGTCCATTCATTGTACACAGAGCTATGAATTTAACTTTAACTTTCAACTCCTTCACGCTATAAAAAATAAATAAAACAATGGGAAATACAGGGTAAGGAAAAGCTTTCAAAGTCTCAGATATTCTTGGGCCAGGGAGATATGAACATTATTTCCTTAGGGTCCCTTAGCTATTTTGATACAGATATTTTTAGTGAAAAGTTGAGAACTAGGTTAAACTTCATTTAAAAAAATTTTTTTTGAAAAAAACTTGAGTAGCTGCTTCTTGTTGAGTTCATCAAAATATAACTCAATCAATATGTGGCTTGTTAAAATTATAGGTGCTAGAATTCTAGCAGCAAATTCAGATTCATTACCTATCTCACATAGCTTAGGAATTTGTATTTGAAATAGTACCACATTTATTCTGATGTAAATGTTAAAGAAACACTAGTCTAGGGATTTTTTTGAATTTATCACATTCAGTAATTAAACATTTACAGTGTCCAAAGAAAAAGGGGCACATAAGACTTATGAAACAGATTTAAAACAAGCAAACTGATAAAATATAATGATTATTATTTAGTATGAAGAAACACATTTCAAACAAATTCTAAATTCCTATTGTCTTTACAGGATCATTTGTGTGTATATGTGTGTGTATATGCTTGTGTGTGTGTATTACTTACTGTCCTTTTGAAAATACTCTTTTGTGATAGGTTAGCTAAATAAAAATATTTAATTATTGAGTTTTATTGTTTACATATATCTGATATATAAATTATCTTAACTTGATCTTTTCTTCCTCTCCAACCTTTGGAGGAACTTATTAATTGTCTATATAAAGACTAGACCCCATGTATTCTTTTATTCATGGATGCATTCATTCATTTATTCAACAACAGCAAGCTATCATTTATCTGTAATATACTGTCATTTGCTATGTAGTCGCTCTGAAACTACAATGATTATTAAATTTAGAGTACCTTGGGGGGTTTAACTATTAATTTGGGAAAAAACTCTAATAATTTGACAGAAAAGGATTCAGTGCTATAATTCAAATATGGATCAAGTACAAAGTAGTTTAATTTAGCCCCATTGGGTAGAGATTTTGAAACTAAGAACTAGCTACTTTTCTATGTTCATATAAATGGCAGAGTATAGAATCTAATCCACAACTATCTCAATACAGATTCTGCTATCATGTCACCATAAATGAGATTGCAGGACAAAGTATTTAAAGAAATAAACAGCAGCATCATTCTTTTATGTTTTGTTTTATTAAAATGTATTTATTATTATTAAAACTTTACTATATGGCAGATTACATATATGTATGTGTAGGTATGTATGTGTCTCTATGTGTGTAGGTGTGCACTGAAGCAAAATAATAACAACAAAACCCCAATTCATTAAACTGGAAATTTAAAATATGAAAAAAATCATAGCTCTAAAACTTCTTGTTTGCCCTGACTTAGTCTCATACCTCTGACTCCTTTCCTTCAAGTGACTACTTTGTGGAATTTTATTTTATACTTTTCTTTCTTTTGTCATCAGTTTTACCATATATGAATGTATCCACTTGTCCTTCTTATTTTCTGACATTCTTTTTTCATTAAGTATTATTTTTGCTAGATATAGCTAGGTTGATGCACATAGCTATAAATCATAGAATGTAGCAAAATATCCATTATATGAATATACTAAATTTTATATATCGAGTATATTGAGATGATCACTTTTGTTATATTGGGATTTTTCTGTTACCTAAATGCTTCTATGAGCATCTTTTTTCAAGTACAAATGCACTAAACTCTTTTTTTTAGAAAGTTTCTCTCTAAAATGGAGTTGCTAAGTATTAATATTTTCAACTTATCCAGATAAAATTAATTAACTTTCTAAAGTTGTACCAATACTTTCTTATGACTATATTACAGATATTCAACCATGTTTTATTGTAATTTCTCATTAACATTCCCATTCTCACAAGTTTGTTGGCCATTTTCTGTTTTTATTCTGTTATGCCATGAAATATTTTATCCATTTTACTAACAAGTTATTATTTTCTTATTAATTATAATGTTTTAAAATATATCTGAGTTCTAGTAACTTGTCAGTTATATGAGTGGCAAGCTTCTTGTTTGCTTTTTCTACTTTTCCTTTCTTTATGGTAGCCTCTAAGGAACAACTGTTATAATTTTTAATGTTGTTAATCTCTATCTGCTTATCCATTTCTTTTCCATATTTTTCACTCTTTATAGTTTAAGAACTCCTCTACACAACATTAATATTTTCCTATGTTATCATTTAAAACATTTAGTGTTTTGTCTTTCACATGTAAATCCTTTTTCATCCTGGAATGGATTTTTTGTGTGAATAAGGATTTATTTGTTATTTATTTTGTGAAGCAAGGATTTCATTTTTTTACTCTTTAATTTGTTGAAAAGTCCATCATCTCCCTGCTAGGGTCCAAAGTCAATTCTGTTATGGTTCAAGTTTTCATATATGAGTGCATTTGTTTATCAGTTCCCTCCTTAACAGGTTCATTGAATGATTTATCAAATCACAGTGTTTCTTTTAATGTAATTGGTATCAGTCAGAATAAATCTTCACACATATTCTATTTCTCTCAGATGGATTCAGATATTCTTTACTCTCAGATGCATTTCAAATCAACTGTTCAAAATATATATAGGACCCCATTGAGGTTTTGAGTGAATTGAGAAAGACTGGCATCTTCATAATCTTGAGTGTTCATAAAATAATGTAATTTTTTACTAATTTTAATAATTTTATTTGTAGACTTGTGGCCAAAGGAAACCATAGATGTAAGTGTGTCTGACTTCCAATACTAGGCCATAAAAGGCATTGCATCCTCTGCCTTGGTCTCTGGACTGCTTACTGTTGGACTAGCCAGCTGCCATGTATGAGGAGGCTCAAGCTGCAGAGTAGAATGACCCTATGGAAAGGAACAAACATGACAACAATGTGAATAAAACATCTTGGAAACAAATCCTTCCTGAAATGTAGCCCTAGCAAACATTTGACTACAACCGCATAAGAGAACCTGAGTCAGAGATGCCTCACTGAATCACCCCTGAATTCCTGACACAGAATAATAAATCATTACTATTGCTTTAGCTTGCTAAATTTTGCAATGATTAGTTAAGCAGCAACAGGTAAGTAATATAGTAATAAAGTAAAAGTAATAGGGGTGCCTAGGTGGCTCCATTGGTTAAGCGGCTGCCTTTGGCTCAGGTCACCATCTCAGCATTCTGGGATAGAGGAAGCCTGCTGCTCCCTCTGTTTGTGCTCTCTCTCTCTCTCTCATCAAATAAATAAATAAAATCTTAAAAAAATAGAAAAAAATAAAAGTAATATAGTATTATAATTGATACAGTTGTAATTATTATGTTATATAATCAGTATTTGTAGATTTCTCCACACGCTTACCATTCAGTGTAACTTTTTACCTTACTTCTCAGTCTTTCCTTTTAGGAAATACTTTCTGACTTTTCTGCTTATTGAAGTATATGGTTCAGAAATGACATAAATAAATTTCTGGGTTTTAAGTTTTTTCTGTTCTAATGTGTCTAAAATCAAATTATTTTCTCCTTAAGTTTGAAAGTAAATTTGTTGGATTACCATTTTAATTTGTCAGTTAATTTCTACTTATAGTTCGGAAACACCGTCAATACAACTTAATTGCATTAAGTTGAAGACTTTTATTTTCCTTTGTTTTCTCAGAACCTGAAAATACATTGAATTCCAGCCTCAAACTAATGTGCAATTCAACATATTTAAGTAAACTTTTATAATTTTTTGCCTAACCATTCAAAGTCACATTTGACACAAGTATTTATTTTTTTACTATTTTCCAGCTTGTAATTTATTATTATCATTTTGTTTGTTTCTCCTTTGTCTGAGTGAGTAAACATCTGATCTTCTACCACCTCCCTAGTCTAAGGTCAGATGTTTTGCCTTATGTAGACCCAGGTTTTTCTTTAGTAATCCTTAGGTTCAGGAGATCATTAAAACTGAAGCTCCAGGCTCTTGGCTAAGTATTAATAGCTGTGGTGGCTGCTGACTTTTTAGACTTAGGCTCCTATAAATTTTCTGGCTTTAGGAGAGTTATCTTCCTGTCAACTCATCCACACATTTAAAAGAACTATTATAGTATGTGTCCTGACATTTTTACGTGTTTCGTAGAGGTACATTTTAGAATACCTGATTTGGAATATTGCCATAACAGAGGTCCTTGGTATTGCAAATGTTAAGGTGATGTTTTCTAAAATTCAATTTTGTAACATTGTAGGAAATGATGTGGAAAAACAAACAACATACAAAAATTAGATTCAGGTATTTTAAAAGGAAAAAAAATTAAGAAATAGTGAAAGCAAAAACTTAGATATGATATATTGTAACATAGACAGATGATCAATAGGAATATGAATGCAGAATAGTTTTTAGAGTTCTGTAATGAAGGTCAGAAAAGAGAAAAAGAAGAGAACATGAATAAAGTAATATGAAGAGGTTTGAAGTTGTAGAAGTTTGTGTGTTAGATGTCTTCTATCTATTCCATAAATTTTGTGAGCGGATGGGATGCCTGGGTGGCTCAGTTGGTTAAGTAGTGGCCTTTGGCTCAAGTCATGATCCTAGGGTCCTGGAATTGACCCTGCATCAGGCTTTCCATTCAGTGGGGAACCTGCTGCTTCCTCTCCCTCTGCCAGCTGCTCTGCCTACTTGTGCTCTCTATGTCTCTGTCAATAAATAAATAAATAAATAAAATCTTTAAAAAAATTTGTGAGGAGAGAATCTGTGGAGATTTAAAGTAGTGGAGTTGAGGAAATGTTAATGTTTTTTCCCAGTTTTCTAATGATTGTTTTAGGGAATTAATTAAGGACTAATTTAAAAGCCAGGGTGCTTCCCAACACCTAATCAAAGTTGCATAAAATAAATTTGTTGTTGTTCCTCTTAGATAATTTTTGTGGGTTTTATTTCCTATGAATAATTCAGTAGCCATCGTGAAAGAATAAAATCAGGAAATCATGATAACAAATTAAGGTGATTTTTTATAACTAGAAATTATCAAGGTAAACATGTCAAAGATAAAAACAAAGAAAAGAATTAAAATCACATATTACATAAACTATACAAGCCAAATTTAAGAATCACTTATTCACAATTGAAGAGTCTTATGCCCAACTACATGGCCATCCTAAGTGAACAATATAAAGGTCCACATAATGAGTTTGAGGAACACAGTCTTTCATACAGTGTGTTACAGTATATTAATATCTTATCTACTTTTTAAATTAAAGGTATTGAAAACTCTTGTAAAAATATAAAGTCATCTGTTTAATGAAATAAGATAAAGCTTTAAAAGCCCTAAAGCCCTTATTTTTTATGTTAGTTATCACAATTTAAAGTCACGAAAAAGTGACAAACAAGAATCTAGAGAAAGAGAAGTCCCTGATATGGCAGAAGTTCCCTTGTCTCATAGGTTGCTGGTATGGTAATATTAGGTAGAAAATAATACTTTCCAATAAATAGAATTACATGAAAACATATTTTTCATTATAATCTTGGGTGGCCTGGTCATCCTCATAGTCATATTCATACAAAAAGTAGTAAATGTGTTGTTTAATGTTGAATCTAGTTTGTTTATTGGTGGTAGGAAATATCTATTTTTCGTATTGCATTTTACATTCTTTCCAATACTTTGAAGACTTAAAAAAATACCAAATTCTTCTCCCTATATCTATTGAGGGGCTTCAGATAGAACTAGAGCTTTTTTAAATTTTGTTTTGATTTGCTTTTTTGTACCCCTCCTAGTTTTCCCCCTTTTATTAAGCAGATGCATCAGGGTTGTATTAGGATAAGGTTTCAATATGACCTTAAGTGAAGAGTCCTTGCTTAAGGAAACTGAAGATAAAGTGGGTACTGGCAATGAAAAGTTGTGCGGAAATTTGAGGACTAAATGTCAGATAATTAGATTACCAGAGGGTGCCAGAATTATGGATCTAGACTGTGGAGATCTAGACAAGGAGAAAAAAACTTGTGAAAATAAGTATATATTAAAATCACATGAAGAAATAATGACTCTTGAATGAGATTAGCTTACCTCTATGACTTAATTTTTGTGATGCCAAAAGCCATATAAAGGGAGATAATACTCAGTTTAACTGATCCAAGGTTAGACAGAAAAATATTGGATGAAGCTTTACAGGAGGATTTGGTAGATCTTCAGTTTGTTTGTTTGTTTGTTTTGATGCTTTGCCAGTGAAAAATCCTGATTCCATAGAATTACTCTTCATCCTTGAAATTATGTTTAAGCAAGGAGTTGAAGCCCAGACTAAATATTTTGATCAGCAAATGCAGTAATAATTACTTTTGCAAGAGGAAAATCATCACTAAATAAACCTCTTTACTGTAGTCCAGGTCTTATTTTGGTTTTCATTATTTCTTTTTCTGTACATCAGAATGTCCTAAAAATCTTTCTATGGCAGCAAGTGCTGATTCATCTGAGGTCATGCAAAGAGTATGAAGCATAGATTATCAAACTTACTAGGATTTTCTCATTAAAGCCCTTGAAATTAATGGCAAAGTCTTGATTTGGAATCTGTGTTTGATCAAGGAATGTAAAGACAAGGGTAATTAGACTTACAAATCTTTCTCTAACCTATTGGCAAAAAATGTTGTTTCCCACCTAGATGAGACCTTTTGTGATCTCCTGGATGAGTGCCAACAATACTCTCTCATGCAATTGCAGAGTTTAAATCAGTTATTCAATGTTGATTGGAAATGCAAGAATTCAACTATTTGTTTTTATTATTGGCAGAGGTGGTGGTGCCTGATTACAAAATATCTGAATGAGAAGATGATTCATTTTTATTGTTATCACTTCCCTAAAGATTTAAATGTTATCATGACTGCTATTTCATTAGAAGATAAAAGTAAATATTAGGTAAAAAATTATACTATGTTTCCAAGAAAACTCCCAGTATATATATATATATATATATATATATATATATATATATATATATATATTAAAGATTTTATTTATTTATTTGTCAGAGAGAGAGGGAGAGAGAGTGAGCGAGCACAGGCAGACAGAGTGGCAGTCAGAGGCAGAGGGAGAAGCA
The DNA here is from genome assembly GCA_004024625.1 of Mellivora capensis. Classification (NCBI taxonomy): domain Eukaryota; kingdom Metazoa; phylum Chordata; class Mammalia; order Carnivora; family Mustelidae; genus Mellivora; species Mellivora capensis. The sequence goes on along the minus strand of PISX010009167.1, from coordinate 69,032 downwards.
GGCTTCCCGCCGAGCAAGGAGCCCGATGTGGGACTCGATCCCAGGATGCTGGGATCATGACCCAAGCTGAAGGCAGCCGCCCAACCAACTGAGCCACCCAGGCGTCCCACTCCCAGTATATTTTTACCACATTTAGTTAACCTCAAAAAGCACCAGGTATTATGGATGTATATACTTATATACACTTTATGTTTATCTTAATGATCTCTGAGATAAATAAACTAAACATAGCCTAAAGGGCTTTAATAAATGGCTTCCCTCTTTCATACTTTTCTATACAAGTGTAGGAAACAGACAGATGTCATAAAGATTAAGTACAAAATATTCCAGATGGTTAACATAATTTTTATAATTCACAATTTTCCATTTATATAAACAGAATAACATTAAGCTCAAATTAAAGCAGCAGTTTAATTGATTCATAGGCCCATATAACATATGGTCCACTTTTTTTTTCTATTTTTTAAAAAGGCACCTGAAGAATCAGAAATGCTAAACAAAAATATCAATATCCTTAATGCTCTCATGTTTCAGATTTGTAATGTTCTTATTACCTTCAAATATATTTTGCTATGGAAAGATACCATGCATATCTTTAATGGAACCACTCATGCTGCAACATAGCTCTCTTAAAAATAGTTGTCACCAATTGTGCTCCACTGAAACTCAAGAATAATTCCACAGTGTTACACAATTTAAGTTAGACAGAATTTTAATGTGGAAAAGATAATATTACAGTTAATAGGTCAGCAAGATAAAAGATAACGATAAGATATGAAGAAATAGAAATAAGTCCCTCATTCTCGCATTATTCTATTGACATATCAGGGCCTGGTTTATTTGCTGGATAAGTTGAGAGAGTGGATTTGTGTTCAAGTGGAAGACTATTTTCCCATTCTCTCATTGATCTTCTGTGTCATAAGGTAAGTATAGAGACAAACTGTCAGGAGGAGTAAATTCATACTCTGGTACCAGAAACTCTGAATATGGATGGCATCTATTGATAGGAATTGTCTCAAAATGTCAACTTCCAAATACTTAGAAACATTGCAGCCAAGGGTGACATTCATTCTCCCCTACCAGCGTGGTGGAAGCCATAACTTCACTGGAAATTTGAACTTTGTACAAACCCTGCAGTGAGCAGAAAGTACCCAAGGTTTTTCTTCAAACAATTTTACTCATAGTTTTAAAATAATTTTCATAAGAGGCATTTTCCCTTTCCCCCTTTATAAAGACTTCTAACCAGAGGCAAAGGAATTGGTTCACCCAAAGATAAGTGAAACATTTAATTAATCATATTTGTATATAAGTGACAAAAGTGTACTGGAATACAAGTCCTAAAATGATTACATATTTCAAGTGATTTGTTGTTTATTTTTAAGTGTCTGCTGCATGGATTTCCCTGCATCACCAATAAAAATAAAAGTCTCGATGTCAAGGAAAAGAGTCCAAATGTAAGGCAGAAAAAAATAATTTTTAAAAAGCCCATTGTTCTGCTTAAACTAAAAGAACCAAGAAAAATATTTTATTAACATCCACCCCCTTATCCCTTATAATAAATTCAGCAACAAACAAAAACTCAACAGCCCAAATCTCAATGCTCATTTATGTCTGCTCTGTTGAAGCAGTTTCCAGTATATCAGCTTTTGAATATACAAATCTCAGTTGGAGAATAAAATCTCAATTTGATTAAAACGTGCTCACGGTTCTTGTTTGGCAAGACTTCTATTTACCTCTGGCTGATATCACATCCTGTCATTCCAGGAACTCCCATTAATACTGAATTAAAGCATTTAATTTTATTTTTTGTGAGGGCCTTCTATGAATGCAGTTGTGTTTCATGCAGTTAACTTATCAAATAGCCTTAATGTGTTAATGAATGATCCTTACAGTGAAAAATACAGTTTACAGTACCTTTAAGTTAGAAAAATGAGATCCAGGAGAGAAAGATGACTTATGATAATGTGTTGATTAAGAGGAGACTTTATGTCTTTTGAGCAAATCAGGATTTTCCCCAAATCTTTCCTATTGGTTAACCTATACCAAAAAGAAAATAATTATATATATATATTTTTTTCTTTCTCTCTCTTTCTCTTACTCATGCATGCATGAATGCACACATATGCCACACACACACATTTATACATGCGTGTGTACTATATATGCATACATTTCACATATTAAGAGAAAAGAAATGAAAGAGAGATTAAAATCCAAACTCTAAAATTTCTTAATAACAGTCTTCTATTTCTTTGGGAATTATCTACAGTATTTTATCAATTTAGGAAGTAGAATCTTTTACATTTCAGATCTCTGTAACAAATGACATCTTAAAATAGCTGTTATCTTGATGGTCATTGTATCATAATTTTATTTTTCATGGCATGACCAGATAATTGCACTCCTCAAGAATTCAATCATTGAAGCATTTAAGAACCATTTGAGTAATAAATAGAAGTTCATGCTTGTTTCTGACAAACCTCCCACTGGACACTTTGGGGAAAATAAAGCATTTAAAATTTGCAGAATTTGAATGAGAGACTTGAAGGAATGTCCTTCAGACTCATGCTGTAGGAGAGTGTAACCACTATCAGCATGTGGATAATGAGCATTTGAATTGAAATGCAGCTGGTATAAATGAAGATATGGGGTAAATGTAAAATATTAATCAAATTTCAAAAAATGTGTCTGTTAAAATAAAAGATACAGTATTAATAATGTTCATATTTATTACATATGGAATGAAATATATTTTAGATATGCTGAATTAAAATACAATATTATTAAAATTAATATAATCTGTTCTACATTTTAAAATGAGATTATTAAAAAACTCAAAATTAAGGGTGCCTGGGTGGCTCAGTGGGTTAAGCCTCTGCCTTTGGCTCAGGTCATGATCTGAGGGTCCTAGGATCCAGCCCCACACAGGAATCTCTACTCAGCAGGGATCCTGCTTCCTCCACAATCTCTCTCTTTCTGCCTGCCTCTCTGCCTACTTGTGATCTCTGTCTGTCAAATAAATAAATAAAATCTTTAAAAAAAACTTAAAATTATGTAAATGGTTTACATTATATTCTTACTGTGAGTGTTGCTTTAGGCCATATAGAATATTTTGTGAAACAATGATGTTTCAAGACCATTTTGACGGACCAAAGGATGATATCATATAGAAAACATAGGTATTGATGAGCCTGAGTCAAAATAATTGTGAAGATTTGGAATCTGAATGTAAAAAGATTTTGGCATTATGTTTAACCAAGGAGGTGGGTGAATTTAGATGGTAATTGAATTCAAGTCATCACTTGATTTTGAAAATAATAATTTAATAGATGTGGTATGTCTATTAGTTTGGATTTTGTATGTGATTGCTTTTTGTTACAATGACAGCTTAAGAGAAGTTGTACCCAGACCCCATGGGAAAGGCTGAAATTTTTGTTACCTGTCTTTTTACAAAAAGTGTTTGCTGGCTCCTCCTTTAAACAATTTATTTTACCTATATTTCCTTTTTTGTGTTTTCACAGAAATGATAAAATGCATGTATAAAAATGTAAGTACATAATGAAGGCTAAGTAATAAAATATTAGTGGTTATGCTATGTTATTGTAATATCTTAGAATTAGTGAACTATATTTAGAATCAATAATAAATTACATTCTCTTTTATATGAATAAATATAAAAGCTTTTATTTGTTTAGTAAATAATTATTGAGAAATTTCTATATACTACACATGTTTTGGATAAATATATAGAGTGAATTATATAGAATAAATTACAATTTAACTAAGAACTTATTTTTTTATATTTTAAATATTTTATTTATTTATTTGACAGAGATCACAAGTAGGCAGAGAGGCAGGCAGAGACAGAGGAGGAAGCAGGCTCCCTGCAGAGCAGAAAGACTGATGTGAGGCTCAATCCCAGGACCCTGGGATCATGACCTAAACCGAAGGCAGAAGCTTTAACCCACTGAGCCACCCAAGTGCCCCTTAACTAGGAACTTCTTTTTTTTTTTTTTTTTTTACAGATAGAGAGAGAGAGAGAGAGAGAGAAAGAGATCACAAGTAGGCAGAGCAGCAGGCAGAGAGGAAGGGAAGCAGGCTCCCCGCTGAGCAGAGAGCCCGACGCGGGGCTCGATCCCAGGACCCTGAGACCATGACCCGAGCCAAAGGCAGAGGCCCAACCCACCGAGCCACCCAGGCGCCCCTTAACTAGGAACTTCTAATCTAGAATGAGAAAAGCAGAACACATAACTGCAGAGGTTAAATGGTATCTAAGTGTTTGAAAAGGAGGTTCTCATATTTAGGGATGGATAACAAAGTATTTAATAAATGGTGTTGGAACAGGCAATTAGTAATCTTGGGAAAATAAATTGGGTTCATATCTCACAAAGAACATTAAGAAAGGTTTCTAAAGGATCAAAGACATAAATATAAACAAAGAAAGAAAACAAAGATATTAAAACAAATGTGACAATTTTAGTTATTTTGGGAAGAAGAAAGACTTTGCAAAATTCAAAATCTAGGGGTCAAAAAAGATTAATAAATTCAATAAAAATTTAATATAAAAGCATCTTTATGTAGAAAATATCTCACAGTCTTAAAAGGCAAATAATGTGATTTGGAAAACAATAATTACAGCTATTATTACAGAAAAATAGCCAATATAAGGAGGAAGATGTTGGAATTGGGAGGGATAGGTAGTCAACTGAATTTGTGATATGTAGTGATTTAGTGGATGGAATAACACAGACACAGCATAGTAACAATTGGCACACATTTTCTCTTGCTTCTTTCACTGAGTAAAAATCAGTAAAAAACTGTAAATTGTGAAATTCAATAGGGCTAAACAAAGAACAACATTAACAATTATCAGAACACAGTCAAGACCGGGAGATGTTCAAGTTGTAGCCCATCAAATCAGAGAACCCACATTTAACACTTGGGACATTCAATGGATAGCCCGGTAGTTTAGTAGTTTGCACCTTCTCTTTACTCCATAACTGAGCTAGTATCATGAAAAACCTAACCTTAAATGCCCCTTTCAAATTTAGTACTTGTAAGGGAAGATAACATTATTCAGATACTCTACAAGATAATGTTAATATGAATAAGACAATATAACTAGAAGACAAAAATTTCAAATAGTTCTAACACATATATTCAGAGATTTAAAGAAAAGTATGAATATCAGGTCAGGGTGAGAGAATTAATATATTTAGCTAAAGAAACAAACAGAACTTCCAGATAACAAATAAATACTTGAAATGAAAATTCCACTGGACTGGTTTATAGCAGATAATGTACTACAGAAAAAAAAAAAAAGGAAAAAATGATTTAGAAACACAGGAATAGAACCCATCCAAAGACAGAGAAAAGTAGGGGGAAAAATAAATAAAAACATCAGTATCCTAATGGAACCATATATAAAATAGGAATCTAGAAGGAAGAGAGGACATTGGGAGAAAGCCTCAAAATTCTCAGGGAAAATGATTTCAGCATAAAAGCATAAAATCAACTAACTAAATACTTAATCAAGCATATGTGTGGAAAGAAGACAATTTTAGACATGCATTTATATCTTTCAGGGTTTTGTTTCACAGAAGAGAATCTATTCTATCTAGTTATGCATTAAATGATTAATGATAGATTATTAAACTGCCTAAAAAATTGAAAATGCTGATAAAAATTAAATTTGCCTTTAATATTTTTTATTATTGCTTTTTCACTTAAATTCAAGTTAACATATAGTGTAGTATCAGTTTTGGAAGTAGAATTTAGTGATTCATCACTTACATATGACACCCAGTGCTCATCCCAAGTGCCCTCTTTAATGCCCACCACCCATTTGACACATCCTCCACTGTCCCTCCCCTCCACTAACCCTTAACTTGTTCCTTATGGTTAAGAATCTTCTATGTTTTGCCTACCTCTCTGCTTTTATCTTTTTTAGTTTTCCTTCCCTTCCCCTATGTTCAACTATCTTTGAGTGATATATGAGTGAAACAGGATAATTGTCATTAACTGACTGATTTATTTCACTTAGCATAGTATACATTAGTTCCATCCATATTGCTGTAAATGGCAAGATTTCATTTTTTGATTGCTGAATGATATTCCATTATATGTAAATATATATTATACCTTCTTTAGCCATCCATCAGTTTGTGGACATTTGGAATCTTTCCATAATCTGGCTATTGTTGATAGTGTTGCTATAAACACTGGGGTGCAGTGTTTGTATCATTTGGATAAATACCTGGTAGTGCAATTTCTGGGTCATAGGGTAGTTCTATTTTTAACTTTTTGAGGAACCCCCATACTGTTTTCCAGAGTGGCTGTACTGGTTTGCATTCCCACCAACAGTGTAAGGGGGTTCCCTTTCTCTGAATCTTTGCCAGCATTAGTTTTTTCCTGAGTTGTTAATTTTAGCCATTCTGAAGGTGTGAGGTGATATCTCATTGTGCTGTTGATTTGTGTTTCCCTGATGACAAATGATGTTGAACATTTTTTCTTGTGTCTCTTAGCCATACAAATATCCCTGACAGAAACATAAATATTCTCATTATCACTCCAAAGGGAGATACTAAAATATTTAGACATGGAATCCATGTTGATCAGGTGCATTCCTCTCTGGTTCAGTCAAACTGGATACTGTTTGTACTGGATAACCTGTACCTTACAGAATAAGCTACAAAAATAAAAACTATCATTGCATAATAGAGTATAAAGCAGAGGAAATGGAGTGGGGAAAGAGAAAACTGTAGAAATACAAGCTTTTACTCTACCTTTTGTTTTTGTAACTGGCTTTGAAACTGCAGTTTTTCTTTATAACTTTTTCATTTCATTATCTATTTCACATTGTCTTTGTTCTCAACCATAATTTCAGCTTGCCATGGTTCTTAAGACTGAGTGACCAAAACTTTATTCTTGAGAAAGTCTGGACCCTTGAGAGTCATTCCTGTATTTGATTGCTGTAAACTTCAAATACTTTTATCAGTAGGCATCATAGTGCTAGACAATTTCCTTTAGATACAATGTATTCTTCATTGTGAAGCATCAAATCTCATTTCCTATTGATCATCTGGATCACAAATAGAGTATCACAAATTATCATAGATAGAATATTCCTTTTTCTTCTATTTCAGTGTCATGAAGAGTGCATATTGAAAAGGTGAGAGTGTAAACATTTAATTCAAAGCAACAATTGTTATGTTGTATGGTGGAAGAATTTCTTTGGAGATGTTAAGTCCTCTGAAACTGGAAGCAAAATTGTTGCCAGTGTATAATAGAGAGGAGTGTCTCTTCCCTTCTTAACCTTTGTTCTTTGACCCAAATATTATGGTAGTGGGAGAAACAGCACCATATTTAAGTCACAGCTTCAAAGCATGTACCAAATACTTTGGATGGCATTATAACCTTGTGCTGTCTCCCAGCTGACTATAATATGTGATGTTTCAAGGGCCATTCCACATTTTTAGGTCAACTTTTTCTGGATGATGGGATATAAGGAATGACCAGTGAATATCAAGGATGTCACCTTAGTGCCTTTTTTGTTTTGTTTTGTTTTTTAATTTTAAAATGTGTACTTTGGTAAACAGCAATAGTTTGTAGGATACAGAAAAAACAAATAGGGTGTTCCATAAGTCCTTGGACAGTGTTACTAGAAGAAGGCTCACAGGCAGGGAAAATCATATTCAGAATAAATATCTACTCCAGTGAAAACAAATTGTGTATTGGGATGCCACCAGTAACTAGCGCCATGTTTGACATTGAACATTAGATTTTACTACTGGCCTATTGGATACTCAGTTGTGACTGTGACCATTATCATTTTACCTGGTTCTACCATTACACTGGGCCTACTTTTATGTGGGGCAGCAAAATAGATTGCCTTGGGTCATGCCTCTTGATAACTATAAAACTTATGAGAGGTCCATAACATCTGCTTAAAGAATCTAAGGAGTAATCCTGAAGACAGTATTATTCATTCCACAGTAACTATCTCTAAAATGATCAGTGGTAGGTACAATAAAATATTCTTCTTCTAGCTTTATGGTCCTTTTATTAGCTTTGACATTCACAACTATTAACTTAAACTTCTCTTTGGCTTTGAATCTAGTCATAGTTTTATTTATTTTTAAAATATTTAATTAATTAATTTATTTATTTAAGACCGAGAGAGGAAGCATGGATTGGAGGTGAAAAGGGAGAGGGAACAACAGTCTCCCCACTGAGCAGGGAGCTTGTCTCAGGGCTCAATCCCAGGACTCTGAGATTATGACCTGAGCTAAAAGCAGACACTTAACTGACAGCCACTCCAGGTGCCAATCAGATTTTTAGATTACCACTTACTTACCTCATATTTTCAGAAATATTTTTAAAAAATGATGACTGTTTTATCATTAAAACTTATGAATATTTAAGACACTTTAAAGTACATTGTGTTCTCTTAGGGACATATATAATAAAATTGAATTTAAAATTAGTTTGTTTTGCAATACAATTTCTTTGAAACAAATTCATGAAGTAAAAACCTATAAAGATCCTAAGGGTCAAAATTCTATATATTATCTTTTATACTTAGTTTCTCTAAAATATAAAATTTTTAATTTTATATAATAGTAATTTTTTTTACATAGTAGTAATTTTTGTGTTTCCCTATTACGTCTATAAAATAAATTCAGTTTTATGCTTTAATTTGTTGAATATCACTTATGCAAATGCAAAACATAGTAAAAAGATAACATTTCTAAAAGAGAATATTACTGGTAAAATTTGTGCTATTTTATTACTCTAGATTAGGATATTTAACCTTGTCACAATTGGCATTTAAGGCCAGATACTTATTTGTGTGTGGGATGCATTGTAGGATGTTTAACAACATTCCTGACCTCTGTCCATTTCAGTAACAATCTCCCTTCATCCTCCTTCCACTTGCAAGTTGTGACAATTAAAAATATCTCCAGATATTTGCTCCCTGAAGGGGAAATGTTATCCCTAATTGAGAAACACTGCCCTACATTTTAGAAGAATTTCAGGTCACTCAGAATTAAAACTTAACTATTAGAATAAATCATCATTATAACATGGAGCAGCTGTGTGGCTCAGTGGTTTAAAGCCTCTGCCTTTGGCTCAGGTCATGATCCCAGGGTCCTGGGATTGAGCTCTGCATCAGGCTCTCTGATTAGCAGGGAGCCTGCTTCATCCTCTCTCTGCCTGCTTCTCTGCCTACTTGTCATCTCTGCCTGTCAAATAAATAAATAAAATCTTTTTAAAAAAACATCATTATAACATGATTTAGAATACATTTTATATATTTAATTATGTTACTGATTATTACTATTCTGTGGATTATTATATTATGCTGTCTTTTCTATGAGGGACTATTGTTCTTTAATATTGAAAATAATTTTCAAATAGTTCTTCCTGGGCTGCAAGGATACCCCAAATGAGTAATAGAAAATAAATAGTGGCATTGAGCAAAAAGTGTGACTTAGATCAAGTTTTTCTCAAAAATTTGCTGGTCAAACATTAATTTAATTTGATTCTTCCTCCTGCAGGGCTTTGTGAGTTATTTGAGTAAGTTAAGTGATTTAAGTTGAAAAAAGAAGATAGAAATTTAAAAAAAATAAATAAATAATAAATAAATAAATAAATAATGTGTCTTAGGAATTTTGGAAACCCAAGTGCTAGTATTTCCCAGACTGAGATAAATGGGAAAGAGTTTTATTTACAGAGTATTGCCTAGGTTATTATTGCAACTTAAGTGTTTTCTTTCTCTATTAACACAAGTTATGGGGCTTCACTTATTTAGTTGGTCATTGAGAAATGTTTCCAGAACACGTGGGTGGCTCAGTCAGTTAAGCATCTAACTACTGGTTTTAGCTAAGGTCATGATCTCCCGGGTCATGGAATTGAGACTAGACCGGGCTCCAAGTTCAGCAGGGAATCTCAGCCCCCATCCCCTACAGTGCGCGCTCTCTCTCTCCCTCTAAATAAATAAATACATCTTTTTTAAAAAAAGTGTCCTTTTGGTAAATGTTTTAGGACATTTTGGGAAATGTTTTCTTTAATATGTAAAAATCAGGTGTTTCTACTTAACTCTAAGTAATTTCAATGCAACCAAAATCAACATGGCAAGAACAAAGACAAATTTCAAGTCAATTTACCTCTGATATTTTAACTTTCAACCTTCCAAATTCTCTTTATGATCCAAAGGAAAAAAAATGAAAAACCTGGAAGTTTTATCATGCTGTAATTTTTGTAATGCAATTGATGAAATGAGCATGGATGACACTCATGTATTTACCCTTTTGGTATGTTGCAGTTTTTCATCTGACTCAGACTGTCTCTTCTGCAAAGAGGCAAGGAAAAAAATAAACAACCAAAATGTAAAGATTCTAGGCAGGACAAGAATTTTCTGGGATTCAATAAGCATATTTACAACTAAATCTGTGTATGTATGTGGGGTGTGTGTGTGTGTGTGTGTGTCCTGAAATATCTATTATAAACTTAAAATCATTGCCACTACCTATTAATGTCTCTCCTGGAACATAGAAAGACTATAATTACCATTTTCCCTTTCCTAGAAAAGTTCTGGATCAGATTCAGCCATATAGAGGCACTGGCTGACAATTTGAAAGCTAAAACAAAGGAGAAGCTATTATTCTCAGGATTAAGTTACAATCAGACACATGTGTAGTTGTATATTTGCAGAAGTTCCAGGGTGGCTTCTGAGAACAACTGACCTTGGAACTCTATTCTGAAATAGATCCCCTAATAACATCCTCTACCCTTGTTGCCTCATTGTTTTTAATAGGCCAAATTCTTAGTGTCTGAGATATATAGAGTACTCTCTAATTTTCCTGATACAAGACATGTCTAAATACACTTAAGAATTATGGCAAGAGAGTAACTAAAGCCATAAATTAGTATTCTTTCCTTGTTTTCTACATAATTTACAATATTAGCAAACTTTTGTTTAAAGACCTATTTTTATAAGAGCTTTAGATTTACAACAAAATTGAGGGAAAGGTACAGAGATTTCTCATATATTCTTACATACATAGACTTTGCCATTATTAACATGACTAGCTGGAATGGTACACATTTTTTTTTAAGATTTACTTTATATTTATTTATTTGAGAATGAGAAAGAGAGAGTGCAGGGGAAGGGCCAGAGGGGAAGGGAGAAACAGAGAAGCAGACTCCCCACTGAGGGGACTCTATTCCCACAACCCTGAGATCACCACCTGAACTGAAACCAAGAGTGTGATCCCCAACCAAATGAGCTGCCCAAGTGCCCCAGAATGGCATGCTTTTTACTAAAGATATACCTATGCTTACACATTATCATTCAAAATATATAGTTTACATTAGGGTTCATATGTGTCATACATTGTATGAGTTTAGACAAATGTGTGATGGCATACACCCATTATTATAATATAATATTTTCACTGCCTAAAAATAAATAGTTGATTTTTACTTGTTTATCATCTTCTTTGTTTGTTTTGCTTTGTTTTTGTTTATTGATCATTGATCCAATTGGTTGTGGCCAGTATAGTTGAGCTTCTTTTTTTTTTTTGTTTTTTTTTTTTTTTTTAGTTGAGCTTCTTTAATTAAATACTCCTGATTTGGTTCAAGGCAAGATGGTGGATAAGGAGGACACCCTGTTTCAACCAGTCTCCTAAAGTGAGCTAATTTTCTACTAGAACATTGTGAACACCCAAGAAATCAGCCTGAGATATAGGATTATATACTTCTGGATCTTTATGGGAGCAGAAGACACCAGTGGGTAGGTAAAGCAGAGTGGGAACACTCGGACTGATATCAGAGGATAAACTAAAGGGGGAGGGAGACATCAAAAGTGACCCATTGGAAAGTAATACCAGATTATGAGAGTGCCCTATCATTGAGGACAAACATTAACTTGGAGTCTGGTTAAAAGCACTCAAAAAGAGCAAAAGATCTTAAGGGGAAACTGATGGAATCCACTGGTCATGAGCATGGGCCTAAGCCCACTGACCCAGGACAGCCACCGCCAGTGACACCTACTCCAGAGAGAGTGTGGTGAAGCCTCCAGGCTGTGGTCCCTGAGCCCCTGGCTTTCTGCTGCTTGCACCAGAGCTGGGCTAGGTGCACTTCCTGCTGGTGCATGTGAGAGAGTCTGGTGTAGATGCCAGCCAGCACTCTCTAGAACCACAGCCCTTTGCACTTTACATGGGCACTGTGCACTCAGGGCCTGAACAGCACTCTCCAGCCTCCCCTGGGAGAGCTCCGTGCAGGTGCTAGCCAGTAGTATCTAGGACACACAGAGTCTGAATACTCCCAGCCCAGGCTTGAAAATCTCAGCATGCTATCTCTGGTTGGTATCTCCTGGGTAGTCTGAACACCAGACAGCAGTCCCAGCAAAGGCAGCTACTGAAAGCAGGCTCCCTGGATCAATATCACTCATGGTTTTAGTGGCAAAAGGGTGCAGGACAGCGACCCCTGAGATGGTGGCTGGGGAACGTGCACTGCCTATGGGAGGTTGCAAGGCTCACTGGAGTTTGTAGAGGGGGATTCTGTGTATTCTGGACCACCCAGAGGGGAGCAGGCTGAAGCTTCTCTCTGACAGGAGGTCTGGGTGCAGTTTGCTTTCCACTAAACCTCCAAAAACCCAGAAAAAGCCACCAAAGAACCAAAACCTCCAAAGAACAAAAGCCTGAAAAAACGGTTTCCACAAAGCCTAGCCACTTGATAGGGAATAAGAGGACTCAACCAAAGCGAGACTGACTGAAAAACAACATGGCAGTCCCCTCCATCATAAAACCAGACAAAAGAATGAGAGGACAACCACCACAGGCTCCCCATAAAACTGTAAAACCCCAATATCCAGGGAAAATAAGATTTTAAGCTCCTGGTATTGCCCTAAAACCTGTATATTTCATATATATAACTTTTATTTTTTATTCTTTCTCATAATTCTTATTCTTTTTAAAAAAATATATTTACCATTCCAATGAGAGGTTCATACAAAAAATTCCAAAATAACCTTTTAACATGATTTTTTTTTCATGCATATACGTGTGTTTTTCTTTTGCATTTCTATTTTTTTAATATACATATAGATATAAGCTTCAAGGTAATCCTCTTTCCTTAATCAATACTATGCCTATGTATAAACCAGTTTTGATCTCCTTTTATGTCTGGAAAGTTGAGTCTTTTAACAAAGATATCAAGATACAGTCAGGAAGAATAAAAATAACCTTCCTCACCCACATTGGGGATTTATAACCACCCTCCCATGTTTTTCCTCTGTCAGTGTTTCTGTGTATTTGTTTTGGTCTGGTATTATATAACTCTTATACTTGGGGTTCATTTTGACTGGATTCTTTTTCTTTTTTCTTTGTCATTTACTTTTGTCAGTCCTTTGTTTGTCTGTCTTTGTTTGTATACCTTATAACTCTTACTTTTGGGACTCATTCTGACTGGCTCTTCTCTTCTCTTTCTCTCTCTCTCTCTTGCTCTCTCTCTCTTTTTTTTTAAATTTTTTCTTTCTTTTTGGTGGAGACTTATGATTGCCCTGAAGCATTCCTGGCTGCACCTTGCCTGGATTGTAGTTGATATATTCAGCTATAGATCCCTTCAAACACCTCTCACCAAAATGACTAGGAGTGGGGACATCCAACAAAGGAAAAATTCAGAGACTTTGCCCTCTTTACCAGAACTATTTCATATGGACATAAACAGTATGTCAGAAAGGGAATTCAGGGTAACAATTATCCAGGCAATGGCTAGGTTGGAGAAAACAATTAGTGACAACATAGAATCTCTAAGGGCAGAAGTGAAAGCCACCCAGGAAGAAGTTCAAAATGCTATCAGTGAGATCCAATCTTATCTAAATACTCTAACAGCTAGGGTAACCACTAGAATTAGTGATCTAGAGGACAAACTGATAGAGAAAAAGGATCAGGAGGAGGCCTGGAACAAACAGCTTAGAAGCCATGAAAACAGAATTAGAGAAATAAGTGATGCCATGAAATGTTCCAAGGTCAGAATTATTGGGATCCCTGAGAGGGAGGAGAACAAAAGACAAGAAGATATAGTTGAGCAAATTCTCCTTGAAAATTTTCCCAGTCTGGGAAATGGAAACAGTGTTTGTGCCCCAGATGAAAAAAGATCACCCCCCCCTCAATATCATAGAATCTAGAAAGACTGTGAAACACCTGATTGTAAAACTGACAAATCATAATTTAAGACAGGAGCTTCTGAGGGAAGCTGAGGGAAGAGACTCCTTACGTACAGAGGAAGATCCATCAGAATAATGTCAGACCTGTCCACAAGAACCTGGCAAGACAGAAAGGGCTGGCAAAACATGTCCAGGGTGTTAAATGAGAAGAACATGAAGCCAAGAATACTTTACCAAGCAAGGCTGACATTCAAAAGGGATGGAGAGATAAAGAGCTTCCAAGACTGGCAAGGTTTAAAAAGTATGGGACCACCAAGCCGGCACTACAAGAAATATTAAGGGGGAGTTCTATAAAAGAAGAAATAACCCAAGAGTGTCATACAACAGAAATTTACAGAGATAATCTATAGAAACAAGGACGTCACAGGCAACATTATGCCAATAAAAATGTATCTTTCAAAAATCACTCTCAATGTGAATGGCCTAAATGCTCCCATAAAATGGCACAGGGGTGCAGCCTGGTTAAAATGATAGGACCCATCCATATGTTATCTAGAGAGACCCATTTTGAACCTGAGGATACATCCAGACTAAAATTGGACGGATGGAGAAGCATCTTTCATGCCAATGGGCCTCAAAGGAAAGCTGGGGTAACAATTCGCATATCAGATAAATTAGATTTTATTTTATTTTATTTTATTTATTTATTTAACAGAGAGAGATCACAGTAGACAGAGAGGCAGGCAGAGAGAGAGGGAAGCAGGCTCCCTGCTGAGCAGAAGAGCCCGATGCAGGACTCGATCCAAGGACCCCTAGATCATGACCTGAGCTGAAGGCAGCAGCTTAACCCACTGAGCCACCCAGTCGCCCCGTTAAATTAGATTTTAAATTAAATACTGTCATCAGAGATACAGAAGGACATTACATCATTCTTGAAGGGTCTATCCACTAAGAAGATCTAACAATTGTAAATATTTATGACCCCAATACAAGAGCAGCCAACTACATAAGACCACTGTTGCTCAAGATAAAGAGTCATATTGATATGAATACATTAATAGTTGGGGATCTTAACATGCCAGTCTCAGTAATAGACAGATCATCTGAGCAGAAAATCAATAAAGAAACAAGAGCATTGAATGAGACATTGACCAGATTGACCTCATTGATATATACAGAACATTTCACCCTAAAACAACAGAATACTCATTCTTCTCAAGTGCACATGGAACTTTCTCTAGAATAGACCACATACTGGTTGACAAATCAGGGCTCAACTGATACCAAAGGATGAGAGTGTTCCCTAGATATTCTCAGACTACAATGTTTTGAAACTGGAACTCAACCACAAGAAAAAGTTTGGAAGAAATTCAAACAATTATAAGCTAAAGACCACCTTGCTTAAAAATGTTTAGATTAAAAAAAAAATGTTTAGATCAACCAGGAAATCAAAGAAGAACTTAAACAGTTCATGGAAACCAATGAGAATGAAGACACTTTGGTCCAAAACCTATGGGATATGGCAAAGGTGGTCCTAAAGGGAAACTACATAGCCATGCAAGCCTCCCTCAAGAAAACTGAAAAATCTGGAACATATCAGCTCTCTTTACACTTTAAAGAACTGGAGAACAAACAACACATTAAGCCAAATCTACACACAAGAAGGGAAATAATCAAGATCAGAGTAGAGATCAATGAGATAGAATCTAGAGATACATTATAACACATCAACAAAACTAGAAGCTTTTTTTTTTAATGAAAGAATCAATAGGATCGATAAAACATTGGCCAAACTAATCCAAAAGAAAAGAGAGAGGACCCAAATCAATAAAATTATGAACGAAAAGGGGGAGATCATGACTAACACCAAGTCATCAGAAATTATTATCAAAGTTACATGACAATAAGTTAAGCAACCTAGACAAAATGGATGCATTCCTGGAAATCTATAAACTTCCAAAACTGAATCAGAAAGAAATTGGCAACTTGAATGGACCAATATCTGGTAACAAGATTGAAGCACTGATCAAAAACCTCCCCCAAAACAGGACCTGACGGATTCCCTGGAGAATTCACCCAAAGATTCAAAGAAGAAATAATACCTATTCTCCTGAAGCTGTTTCAAAAAACAGAAACAGGAAGGAAACTGGAAGGAAAATTTCCAGACTCTTTCTATAAAGCCAGCATTACCCCAAACCACACAAAGACCCCATCAAAAACGAGAATTTCAGACCAATATCACTGATGAATATGGATGCTAAGATTCTCAACAAGATCCTACTAATAGGATCCAACAGTACATTAAAAAGATTATCCATCATGACCAAGTGGGATTTATCCCTGGGATGCAAGGGTGGTTCCACATTTGCAAATCAATTAATGTGATAGAACAAATCAATAAGAGAAGAGAGAAACCACCTGGTCTTCCCAATTGATGCAGAAAAGGCATTTGACAAGATACAATACACATTTCAAAGTATAGGGATAGAGGGAACATTCTTTCCTCAACTTCATAAAATCTATCTATGAAAAATCCATAGTGAATATCATCCTCAATGGGGAAAAGCTGCCAGCCTTCCCTTTGTGATCAGCAACACGACACGGATGACCACTCACGACTGCTGTTCAACATAGTACTAGAAGTCCTAGCAATAGCTATCAGACAACATAAAGAAATAAAAGGTATTCAAATTGGGAAAGAAGAAGCCAAATTCTCTCTCTTCATAGATGACAATACTTTCTATGGAAAACTCAAAAGACTCCATCCCCAAACGACTAGGACTCATACAGCAATTCAGTAATGTGGCAGGATACAAAATCAATGTACAGAAATCAGTTGCTTTCTATACACTAACAATGAAAATACAGAAAGGGAAATTGGAGAATCAATTCAATTTACTATAGCACCAGGAACCATAAAATACCTGGGAATAAACCTAACCAAAGAGGTAAAGGATCTGTACTCAAGGAATTACAGAGCACTCATGAAAGAAATGAAGAAGACACAAAAAATGGAAGAACAATCCATGCTCATGGATCAGAAGAATAAATATTGTTAAAATGTCTATACAGCCTAGAGCAATCTATACTTTCAATGCCATATGATCAAAATTCCACCAGCATTTTTCAAAGAGCTGGAACAAACAATCCTAAAATTTATATGGAATCAGAAGAGACCCCAAATTGCTAAGGTAATGTTGAAGAAGAAAACAAAACTGGGGGCATCACGTTGCCTGATTTCAAGCTTTACTACAAAGCTGTGATCACCAAGACAGCATGGTACTGGCACAAAAACAGACACATAGACCCGTGGAACAGAGTAGAGAGCCCACATATGGACCCTCAACTCTATGGTCAAATAATCTTCGACTAAGCAGGAAAAAATATATAGTGGAAAAAAGACAGTCTCTTCAATACATGGTGCCAGGAAAATTGTTCAGTTATGTGTAGAAGAATGAAACTCAACCATTCTCTTATACCATACACAAAGATAAACTCTAAATGGATAGATGACTTCAATGTGAGGCAGGAATCTTTCAAAATCCTAGAGGAGAACATAGGTAGTAACCTCTTCGACATCGGTCACAGCAACTTCTTTCAAGATATGTCTCCAAAGGCAAAGGAATTAAAAGTTTATTTTTATAGACTTTTGCGACTTCATCAAGATCGAAAGCTTCTGCACAGCCAAGGAAACAGTCAACAAATCAAAGCAGTAATCTACGGAATGGGAGAAGATATACGCAAATAACACTACAGACAAAGGACTGATATCTAAGATCTCTAAAGAACTTCTCAAACTCAACAAACACAAAACAGATAATCACATAAAAAAAACACAAAAAACTAGGCAGATGACATGAACAGATGCTTCTCCAAAGAAGACATAGAAATGGCTAACAGACACATGAAAAAAATGTTCATCATCATTAGTTCTCAGGGAGATTCAAATCAAAACCACATTGAGATACCACCTTACACCAGTTAGAATGGCCAAAATTAAAAAGATAGTAAACAGGATGTTTTGGAAAAGATGTGGAGAAAGGGGAACCCTCTTACACTGTTGATGGGGGTGCACATTGGTGCAGCCACTTTGAAAAACAGTGTGGAGATTCCTTGAGAAATTAAAAATAGAGATATCCTATGACCCTGCAGTTGCACTACAGGGTATTTACCTGAAAGATACTGATGTAGTGAAAAGAAGAGCCTTCTGTACCACAATGTTCATAGCAGCAATGGCCACAGTTGCCAAACTGTGGAAAGAACCAAGATGCCTTTCAATAGACAAATGGATAAAGAAAATATGGTTCATATATACAATGGAGTATTATGCCTCCATCAGAAAGGATGAATACCCAACTTTTGTAGCAACATGGGCGGGACTGGAGGAGATTATGTTGAGTGGAATAAGTCAAGCAGAGTGAGTCAATTATCATATGGTTTCACTTACTTGTGGAGCATAAGGAATAACACGGAGGACATTGGGAGATGGAGAGGAGAAGGGAGTTGGGGGAAATTGGATGGGGAGACAAACCATGAGAGACTGTGGACTTTGAGAAACAAACTGAGGGTTTCGGAGGGCAGGGAGTCGGGGTTGGGTGAGCCTGGTGATGGGAGTAATGGAGGGCACATATTGCATGGAGCACTGGGTGTGGTGCATAAACAATGAATTTTAGAACACTGAAATGAAATAAAATAAAATTAAAAAAACACTGAAAAGATTAAATACTCCTGGTTCATACTGGCCCTACTATTTTATTTTAATTTAGTTTAATTTTGTTTTATTTTATTTTATTTTATATCTTTTAATTTGTAAGAGAGAGAAAAAAAATAGAGAGCAAGCACAAGAAGGGTGTGTGGCAGGCAGAATGAGAAACAGGCTTCCCGCTGAACAAGGAGTCCAATGTGGGACTTGATTACATGACCCTGGGATCATGACCTGATGGGAAAGCAGATGCTTAACTAACCGAGCCACTCAAGTGTCCCTGGTTCTACCTTTGGTATTAAAAAGTCATTTAGAGCTCAGAGGACATCAGAGATAGGGCAGGCACCTGTAGAGCTTCATGGACTTTTCTTCTGTGTATTTATAGGGAGATGCATTTGTTTCCCCCTGTGATATGAATATATCAGCTTCCAACAATAAATTAATTTTAAGTGATATATAAAAAGTCATCTCTAATATCCAAAGTCATAAAAAATTAAGGGAAAAACAAAACAAAACAAAACAAAAAAAATCAAGAACTAGAAATCTTTGTGCCCTAAGAAGGAAGTAAAATTGGAAGGTGGTTTTAAAACAGAAATTTCAAGTCTATGAGAGTGTTTTCAGATAAGTTATTTAAAACTATATAAGTTAACTTAAATAAAACATATGACTTCACTATTCATGAATTATTAGGTTTTCCATATAATTATGGCTTACGTATTTTGATAAGGATTCACATTGAATGTACGCAGTTCTAGGAATTTCAGGAAAACAAATTATTGCAAAATAAGTAAAAATAAAAAGATGACTCTTTCACTTATTCAATGACATTTGTTGAGTGCCTTTTATAAACCTGGCACTGTTCTAAGTATTACTGATGTGGTGGTGAACAAAGATTATTTCCATTATAAGATTATATTCCAAAAAGAAGGACCAGAAATAAACACAGAAAGTGATTAAACTAGATCATAAAAATCACTGAGTACTGTTTCCCCAAAAAGAATAACAAAACGACCTTTTGATAAAGTTGACTTTATTTCTTACCATGCATAAGAGTATTACTATCTAGCAGAATTCTGGTAGCTCTCAGATGACAAATAAAAAATAATTGCTTTTTTTCCTAAGATTGTATTTATTTATTTGTCAGAGAGAAAGACAGCACAAACAGGGAGAGCTATAGGCAGAGAAGGCAGGGGGAAGGATGCTCCCCACATAGCAAGAAGACCAATGTGGGATTTGATCCCAGGACCCTGGGATCATGACCAGAGCTGAAGGCAGATGCTCAACTGACCTAGCCACCCAGCAGTCCAATAATTTGTCTGTTTGTTTGCTGTTGTTGTTTGAGGGCCACCTAAAGTTAGTCTTTCATTGTAAGAACTTACTAAGGCCTGGTTATAGTTTATTAAATAACATTTTAGAATTGGTGGACAGAGAAATGAGAGTGAGCAAGAATTTTAAGTAAGATTGAGAAGGAAATGGTCATTTGGCACTACCTATTTAAAATTGAGTATTTGAATTTCCATTCACTTATTTACTTGTTTATTTATTAAAGTTTTTATCTTAATTTGTTAGTTAACATCAGTTTTATATTAGTTTTAGGTGTACAATATACTAATTCAACACTTCCATG
Source organism: Mellivora capensis (assembly GCA_004024625.1). Classification (NCBI taxonomy): domain Eukaryota; kingdom Metazoa; phylum Chordata; class Mammalia; order Carnivora; family Mustelidae; genus Mellivora; species Mellivora capensis. The sequence goes on along the minus strand of PISX010009167.1, from coordinate 48,530 downwards.
CATCAACCTGTGTTCATCATGACAAGTGTATGCCTTAATCCCCATCACCTATTTTACTCATCCCCCCTCAACTCCCCTCTCATAACCATCAGTTTGTTCTCTATAATTAATAATATGTTTCTTGATTTATCTTCCTCTCTCTATTCTCTCTTTCTCATTCCCATTTGTTTTGTTTCTAAAGTTCCTCATATGTGTGAAATCATATGGTATTATCTTTCTCTGACTGTTTTCATTAAGCGTTAAACTCTAGCTTCATCCATGTTGTTGCAAATGGTGAGATTTCATTTTTTTAAAGATTTTATTCATTTACTTGACAGAGAGAGAGAGATCACAAGTAGGAAGAGAGACAGGCAGAGGGAGAGGGGAAAGCAGCCTCCGTGCTGAGCAGAGAGCCTGATATGGGCCTCGATCCCAGGACCCTGAGACCAAGACCTGAGCCAAAGGCAGATGCTTAATCCACATAGCCACTCAGGTGCCCCAGAGATTTCATTTTTTTATGGCTGAGTAATGTTGCATTCCATATACATACACCCTCTGATGGTGTATGTATCTTAGCTATTGTAAAAATTGCTGAGATAAATGTAAATGTGCATATATCCTCTTCAATTACTGTTCTTATATTCTTTGGGCAAATATTCAGTAATGTGATTACTAGATCATAAAGTAGATCTACTTTTAACATTTTAGGAACATCCATTTTGTTCTCCACAGTGGCTGAACCAGTTGACATTCCCACAACAGCTCAATAGGGTTCCTTTTTCTCCACATCCTGACCAACACCTGTTGTTTCTCTGTTGTTGATTTTAGTCATTGTGACAGGTGTGAGGTGATATCTCATTGTAGTTTTCATTTGCATTTCCCTGATGAGTGATATCGAGCATCTTTTCTTGTGTCTGTTGGCTGCTGTGTGTCTTCTTTGGATTAATGCCTGTTCATATATTCTGCCCATTTTTAATTAGATTATTTTTTGCGTGTTGGATTGCATAAATTCTTCATATATTTTGGATATTAAACCTTTATCAGATATGTCATTTACAAATACCTCCTTCCATTCTATAGGCCTTTCAGTTTTGTTGGTTGTTTCCTTCATTGTGCAGAAGCTTTTTATTTTGATGTACTCCCAATAGTTTATTATTTTTTTGTTCCCCTTGCCTCTGGAGACATATCTATGAAGAATTGCTACAACTGATACCAAAGAAGTTACTGCCTGTGTTCTCTTTTAGGATTTGTATGGTTTCAGATCTCACATTTAGGTCTTTAATCCATTTTGAATTTACTTGTGTAAAATATAAGGAAATGGTCCAGTTTCATTCTTTTGCATGTTGCTGTTCAGTATTCCCAACACCATTTCTTGAAGAGACTGCTCCACCCACCAACCCCACACTGAATATTCTTTCTTGCTTTGTCAGAAATTAATTGACCATGTATCTGTGGGTTAATTTCTGGGTTTCTGTTCTTTTCTATTGATCTATGCATCTATTTTTGAAACAGTACCATAGTGTTTTGATTACTGCAGCTTTGTAAAATAATTTGAAGGCTGGAATTGTGATGCCTCCAGCTTTGCTCTTCTTGTTCAAGTTTGCTTCGGCTACTCTGGTTCTTTTGGATTCCATACAAATTTCAGGACTCCTTGTTCCAGTTCTGTGAAAAATGCTGCTGGTATTTTGATAAGGATTGCATTAAATCTGTAGTTTGCTTTGGATGGATAGACATTTTAACAATATTTTATTTTCCAATCCATGTTCTTGGAATGTCTTTCCACTTCTTTGTGTCATCTTCAATTTCTTTTGTCAGTGTTTTGTAGTTTTCAGATTACAGGTCTTTCACCTCTTTGGTTAGGTTTATTCCTAGATGTCTTATTATTTTGGATGCAATTATAAATGGGATTTTTTCTTAATTTTTCTTGCTGCTACTTCATTATTATTATATAGAAATCAACAGATTTATGTATATTAATTGTGTATCCTTCACTGAAATTACTTAACAATTCTAGCATTTTGGTGGAGTATTTAGAGGTTTTTTTTGTTGTTGTTTGTTTGTTTGTTTTGTATAGAGTATCATGTATCTGCAAATAGTGAAAGATTTATTTCTTTCTTACCAATTTGGAGGTCTTTTATATATTTCTGTTGTCTGCTTGTTGTGAGTAGGACTTTCAGTACTATGCTGAATAAAAGTGGTGAGAATGGACATCCTAATTTTGTTCCCGACCTTAGGAGAAAAGCTCTCATTTTTTTCCCCATTCAGGGTAATGTTGGCTGTGGATTTTTCATATTTGGTCTTTATCATAGTAAGTGTGTTCCTACTAAACCCACTTTGTTGAGGGTTTTTATTCCTGAATCGATGTTGTACTTTACCAAATGCTTTTTCTACATTTATTGAAATGATCATATGGTTCTTATCTCTTCTCTTAATGATGTGCTATATCCTATTGATTGATTTGTTAATACTGAACCATCCTTATAGTCCAGGTATAAATCCCACTTGATCATAGTGGATAATTTTTTAATGTATTGTTATAGTTGGTGTGCTAGTTTTCTTTTTTTTAAAGATTTTATTTATTAATTTGAGAGATAGTGAGAGAGAGAGAGAGAGAGAGAGAGAATACAAGCAGGGGTGAGGGATAGAGGGAGAAGCAGAGTCCCCTGCTGACCCTGGGATCATGACCTGAGCTGAATGACAGATGCTTAACCAACTTTAACCAACTGAGCAACTGAGGTGCTAGTATTTTCTTGAGAATTTTTACATTTATATTCATCAGTTATATTGGATTATAATTATTTTTTGAGGGGGCAACTTTATTTGGTTTGGATATTAGAGTAATGCTGGCCTCATAGAATTGATTTGGACCTTTTCTTTCCTTTTCTATTTTTTTGCAATAGATTGAGAATAATAGGTATTAACTCTTCTTCACATGTTTTTTTTTGTTTGTTTTTCTTCACATGTTTTGTAGAATTTGCCTGTAAAGGCAACTACCCTGGACTTTTGTTTGTTGGTTTTGATTACTGATTCAATTTTGTTTGCTGGTTATCTATCTGTTCATTTTTTTTTATTTCTCCCTCTTTCAGTATTGGTAGTTTATATGTTCCTGGGAATGTATCCATTTCCTCCTGATTATTCAATTTGTAGGCATATAGTTTTTCATAATATTCTCTTATGATATTTGCTTTTCTATGGCATTGCTTTTTATTTCTTATCTCACCACTTGTGATTTTATTTATATGAATCTCTCTCTCTCTCTCTCTCTCATTTTTGTTTGTTTGTTTTTTGTCTTGTTTTGTTTTGTTTTTGTAGGTCTGGCTAGAGGTTTATCAATTTTACTGATTTTTTCAAATAAGCAGTTCCTGGTGTCCTTGATCTGTTTGATTTTTTAAAAATTTCTATATCATTTGTTTTTCTTATCTATTCTTTATTATTCCTTCCTTCTATGGCTTTTAGGGTTTTTGTTGTTATTGTTCTTTTTAACTCCTTTAGGTACAAGTTTGGTTGTTCATTTGAGATTATTCTTGCTTTTTGAGGTAGGTCTATATTACTATAGAAGTCTCTCTTAGAACTGCTTTTGCTGCATTCCAGTGGTTTTGGACTGTTGCATTTTTACTTACCTTTGTTTCCATGTACATTTTTATTTCTTCTTGTATTTCCTGGTCCACCTGAATTTCATTTTAATTGGATTTTTGGGAATAAGGTGAACTAAACTATAAAGTTATTTTTTTTGTTTTGTTTTTCCTTTCTTCTTCCCAAGTAAGTCTCCTGGAATAGTGAGGTCAGGTTAATACAGAAATTAGAAAAGTAAAGTTATGTAATGTAAATAGTAAGTTGTGTGGGTATAGAAGACATGTTGTTTGCATGATAAATGTTGTCAAGAAAAATAAAGTTGAAAAGGGATAGATAATGGACTCTTTTATATAAGTTTTTCAGGGAAAGGCTCTCTGTGAGGTGATATTTGGTCAGGAAAGTTATTGAAGTGTCATCATGAGTCATGTCAATATTAAAAATGTGTCAAAGTGTGACAGACCAGAGTGGCCAAATGTGTGAACTCTTACTAATCAACAATAAGAAAGGAAACTTGCTTTACAATGTAAGTTAAAGGTGAAACTAGGCAAGTTATCACTATCAAGGAAGCAACACTTTGAGTGTCACTCTAGCTCAAACTTTTTATTTTATTGAGATTGACACTGGGTAACTTTGATATAGTATGTGTTTTAGGCATAATGTATAGCAAATAGGCATAATGTTTAGCAAATGCATCTGAGGATGCATTAAATGTTTAGGAAATATGAACAACATTCTTGTCAGAACAGAAAAAAGGGTAGAGGGAAAAGAAGGTGAGTCTTCCTTTAAAGAATTACTATGGCTAACTTATGGTAGACAAAAATGAGAACAGCATGTAATTTAGGATACTGGAAGAAATAGCAATGAATTGACTGAGTAAGTAGTAGTATTATCTATTGATATGATGAGAACTGATTGCTAAAAAAATAATAGTTAAAATCAAATGTTTTTGTTTTTGCCTGAACAATTGGATGAATGTTGTTACAGTTTTATGAGATGAGGCCTCTTGTCTAGGAGGCACAACTGAAGAAACAGGGAATCAACAGTATATTTTTGAACATGCTCAGTTGAATATTCCTATAAGAAATCCAAGTGGATATGTCAAGTAATCAGTTGAATATAATGGTCTGCAATTCAGGTAGAAGAACAGATTTGAAGATTAAAATTTGAGTAACCATTATATGAATAGTATTTAAAACAGTGGGAGTCAGTAAAGCAGCTTACTAGAGGGTGAATGTAATAGTAAGAGAACATGACTTAATTCTGAGACTTTCTCTTACTTACAGTTCAGATAATGGAGGAAAATTAAGTAAAGAAGTTTGAAAAGGTATTATCAATGAAATAAAAGGAAAATTAGAGAGAATAGGTTATATTTGAAGGCAAGTAAGTAAAAGTGAAGTTTTAAAAGGGAGTGAGTAGCTAGGCCAGATATGAAATAAGATCCAGACTAGTCACTGTAAAAAATAATATGTATGTTGGTTTTTAAAGGAATAAATTTGCTTTCTACTATTTTTTTTCAAAATTATAGCCTCATAAGAAACAATTATATAATGACTTTGCTACTATAAAGCTAATTTTCTATTTCCACACTTATGTGAATATCACATGACTCAATTGAAAGGAATGAAGGAAATAAACGTATAAATTTTGTAATGGGTTGAGTTGAGGGAGCCTACTGTTAATAAGAAATAACAAAAGCTGAATTGAAAGTTCACAGAAAACTTCAAGTATCCATAACTCTGACAAGTGGAGATTAGACTTGGTGCTATATATGGGTGATATAAACCATTATAAATGCATATTTTGGAGTACATTGAGCAATTTGTGCTGGAGGATATCAATAAGGAATGTATTAAATTTGATTTCTATGGATTTTGTATTTTCACTCTTAGGAAAGTGCATGTCTACATAAACAACAAATTTAATGATTTCTCTATAATTAAACCTCTAAATATGATGAATTACAACATATACAGATAAAATATGATTTGTGAATTAACACGGTTTGAGTGCAGAGAGAAAGTGTAAATATATTCAGAGACTTCATTACTGTCTCCTCAGTGGTAACTTGCTGCTCCAACATCTGAAGAAATTGAATCTTCAATATCATCTACTAGATGGATGCTGAAAGAGCTTTCTAACCAATTGACAACAAAATGGCTACATTATGTATAAAATGAGATAACGGGTAATTTTCTACTTGTCATACTGAGAGATAAGGGTACAAACTGATTATTATTATTTTTTTTGTTAAAAACAAACCAAAAAACAGAACTTGAGTCAACAATTGAATTAAATAATTATTTTAGTAAATATGTACTGCTATCTTCCAAAATTTTTACTATGTTTGTGCTCAGTTATTGGCTTAAAGGGTATATAAAATAGGAATCCTTCCTGCTAAGTTGCACCTCATAAAGCATAGATGAGACCTAGAGATAAGATTAAAATGCTTGATAAGTTAATTATTATTATGTCTGCTTCTCTTGATTGAGTCCATCCTAAAAGCCAGCCCCTGGTAGATGTCTTATATATATTACTTCACTGGATCATATAACAATCCTGCATGATAATTATCCTCACTTATAAACGGGAAACTAAAGTTCTGTGAGTTTAATGAGGTCATTTAGCCAAGACATTAAAGTGCTTCAATAAGGTAGAAGTAATGATTTTGTCAAAGCTGCTGAGAATCCAAGTAGTATTAAAGCATATAAATGATTGAATTTAAAACGTATTTGGTAAACTTGAAAAGAAGGTATTTATAAAGTCAAATCATTGCTGAACTTGGTAAGAATGGTGCTTTACAGTACAGATACTAGTTATTCATGGACTTAAATAGAATGATGTCACAAGAGAATGGGAATTTGATTGGAGAAGACACAATGAGTCTTGAAGAATTAGAAACAATAAAAACAATCAATCTCTTTATGGAGACTGCTTATTAAGTGGAACATATAATTGGTCAATTGTTAGAGGTATCTACAGTAAAACGTGTTTTATAAATTTTAGTAAAATTAAGAATGGTTCTGTACTTATACTAAACTTAACATGTATACAACAGGATAAAAACAATATGCAAAAGGAGATAGTGAAAGAGTGAGATTTTTGAGTAAATGTGATATAGTGAAAAAACTAAAAGTTTGAATTCAAGCAGAAAGAGGAAAAGATAGTCTAAATAGGGATATAGTACACCCAAATGAAGATTTTGTATGAATAACTATTTTTTTTAATACGTGTCATTGACTGAAAGCAAGATAATAAGGGGATGTTAAAGTGATATTGTTTTACCAGAGTGAGAAAGTTAGTCTACTGGAGCAACACAGCATTTTCAGTTCAGAGAGCTCTGTAGAAACCTGTGGCTTTAAACCTGAAACAAAAGTAGTCAGCATAGTTGTGTATTTCTACAGATACACTCCTCTGACTTGGTGTAGATCTTGTTGCTGTATTCTTCAACTTAGAATAAAAATCTTAGTTTAAATAGAGTTATTAGCATGACGAGGAAAAATGAGGAAAAACTACTTGCAATGAAATGACTATTGCAGTAGACTATGAAAAACAAGATGTTTAAGGAGTAAAGACAGGCCATAGGAGAATGGTTGATAATGACTGAAAATCAGCAAGAAGTTGAAGAAATTTTGAAATGAGAGTAGTAGAAAATAGCTGGTAAATTAGGAGATGCTACTGAGAGAGGAAAATGCGTCAAATGGTGGTTTCTGAGGTAGTGTGCTTGTATTTGGTTGAAAATGTCTGGGAAATGACCAAGGGAAGAATGAGGGGTAGTGCTGAGGTGAAGAAAAAAAAATATTCAGATGTGATGAAGTAAAAGGTACAGAGAAACCAAGATGCTGGCTATTATCTTCATAGATGTTGAAATCATGAAGAATATTTCAATCCAACTGGATATTTTTAGGTTGGAGGGATAAATAGATGTATAAAAGGAAATGATAAAAAGGTGAGGGCATACAAAACAAACCATCTTGAGAATATTTTTATGTAATATGGGGGAGAAAAATGAAGTCTCATCTGCAGAAGACTGGACTAATTTATAAGTCTTTTAGTAGGTTTTTTCTTTTTTTTTTCTTTTTTTTTTTTAATTTCTTTTCTGTGTAACAGAATTCATAGTTTTACACCACACCCAGTGCTCCATGCAATGCGTGCCCTCCACAATACCCACCACCAGGCTCCCCCAACCTCCCACCCCCCGCCCCTTCAAAACCCTCGGGTAATTTTTCAGAGTCCATAGTCTCTCATGGTCCATCTCCCCCCCAATTTCCCTCAACTCCCTTCTCCTCTCCATCTCCCCATGTCCTCCGTGTTATTTGTTATGCTCCGCAAATAAGTGAAACCATATGATAATTGACTCTCTCTGCTTGACTTATTTCACTCAGCATAATCGCTTCCAGTCCCGTCCATGTTGCTACAAAAGTCGGGTACTCATCCTTTCTGATGGAGGCATAATACTCCATAGTGTATATGGACCACATCTTCTTTATCCATTCGTCTGTTGAAGGGCATCTTGGTTCTTTCAACAGTTTGCGACTGAGGCCATTGCTGCTATAAATATATTTTAACTTCTTGAGTAACCTCCACACTGTTCTCCAGAGTGGCTGCACCAACTTGCATTCCCACCAACAGTGTAAGAGGGTTCCGCTTTCTCCACATCCTCTCCAACACACGTTGTTTCCTGTCTTGCTGATTTTGGCCATTCTAACTGGTGTGAGGTGGTATCTCAATGTGGTTTCATCTCTGCTCTAACCTTGATTATTTCCCTTCTTGTGCGTGGAGTTGGTTTAATTTGTTGTTGATTCTCCAGTTCTTTAAGGTGTAGAGATAGCTGTTGTATTCTGGATTTTTCAATTTTTTTGAGGGAGGCTTGGATGGCTATGTATTTCCCCCTTAGGACCGCCTTTGCTGTATCCCATAGGTTTTGGACAGACGTGTCTTCATTCTCATTGGTTTCCATGAATTGTTTAAGTTAGAAACTAGAGATATAGTAGAACGTATCAATGAAACTAGAAGCTGGTTTTTTGAAAGGATCAATAAGATCGATAAACCATTGGCCACACTAATCCAAAAGAAAAGAGAGAAAACTCAAATTAATAAATTATGAATGAAAAGGGAGAGATCACAACTAACACCAAGGAAGTAGAAACAATCATCAGAAGCTATTATCAACAGTTATATGCCAATAAGTTAAGCAACCTAGAGGAAATGGATGCATTCCTAGAAAAATATAAACTCCCAAAATTGAACCAGGAAGAAATTGACAAGCTGAATAGACCGATATCTAGTAACGAGAT
>PISX010009167.1:0-39584 GCA_004024625.1 Mellivora capensis | reverse complement strand
TGGAAAACTTCCAGACTCCTTTTATGAAGCTAGCATTACCCTGATCCCCAAACCAGGCAAAGACCACATCAAAAATGAGAATTTCAGACCAATATCACTGATGAATATGGATGCTAAGATTCTCAACAAGATCCTAGCAAACAGGATCCAACAGCACATTAAAAAGATCATCCACCATGACCAGGTGGGATTCATCCCTGTCTTACAAGGATGGTTCAACATTCGCAAGTCAATCAATGTGATAGAACAAGTCAATAAGAGAAGAGAGAAGAACCACATGGTCCTTAGTAGGGTTTTTCAATGAGTCATTAGTGCAGAAGGCAGCAGCAGGGACTGAAACTTCAATGGGTGGGTGGATGCAGTAAGTCAGGGTGTTGGTATCTCAAGCTAGGGAAAACAAAGTGTAGGATAAAACAATGCAAAAGCTTATATTTTAGTCAGAATGGGGCATAAGATAGCACTAATCTGATGCTTTGTTATGAAATTAGTGAGATACCTTCCCTAAAGATGGACTGCTTAATTTGGAGTTGATTTCTAACCTTGGGACACTGATAAGCCCATCTGTGGGACTGAGTGGTGTTTCCTGGGACACCAGAGTAATAAAAGGGAAATAAAAATAATTTGTTTCCTTATTTTATGCCTTTTTTCTAGAATACCAGTTAATTGCTACTTTAGATAATCCACATTACACTCTTTGGTATATTGATATTTTGCTCTATTGTAACAATATTTTTAAAAATAAATATTAAATATGTACTGTTAAAAATATGTACTTTTAACAGTAATGCCATATCTAATTATTATGAAGATTGAGTTTCTCATTTATTAGACTTTTTATTTTATCTTTTTCTAGTAATTTTAACTCTTTTCAAAAGGTAAGATAAGCAAAATAGTATTATTCCAGTAGAATAAAATTTTATGAAAAAAACTATATTTAGTTTATTACAAATAAAACTGTCCTCAAAATTTATAATTTATATTTGGTTGAAATATTAGATCACTTAGTTAATAACTTTGTTATTGGTAATTTAAAAGTTTGATTTAATATTTACTTAATGAGTGAGTCAATAAAACTAGACCAGCATTTAAATTATTGATATCTGATTAACAAAAGACAAAGGGTTTTGTTTTTTTTTTAACTAGTTCAGCATCCAACTATATAGTTTTCTCTTGGGAGTGTATAACAAAATTATTAATTTTTACTGATAAGTAAATGCTGACCTTTTGGTAGTTTACCTTATAATATCTAGGTTTTTTTAATTGAAGTATAATTAACATACACTATTATATTAGTTTCAGGTGTATAACATATTGATTTGAGAATTATATACATTACTCTGTGCTCACCATGTGAATGTAGTCACTTCACAATGTTATTATAATATTATTGACTGTATTCTCTATGCTGAAATTTTCATCTTCATGACTAATTTATTTTATAACTGAAAATTTGTAGCTCTTAATCCTCTTCATTTATTTCATCAATTCTCCACCCACCTCTCCTCTGGCAACCACTAGTTTATTCTCCATATTTATTAATCTGTTTTTATTGTTCTCTTGTTTGCTTTTTAATTTGTTCTATTTTTTTGAGATCCCACATATAAGTGAACCAAATAGTATTTGTCTTTCTCTTTCTGACTTATTTCACTTAGCATTATACTCTCTAGGTCAATCCATGTTGTAAATAGCAAATACTCATTCTTTTTTATCACTGGGTAATATCTCATTGTTTATATATATAATATCATTTTTTATCCAATCATTTATTCATGGACACTTGTTTTGCTTCCATATCTTAGCTATTGTAAATAATGCTGCAATAAACATGGGAATGCATATATCTTTTCAAATTAGTGCTGTCATTTTCTTTGAGTGAATACCAACAGTGGAATTACTGGACAATGTTGTATTTCTATTTTTTATTTTTTTGAGAAACCTCCATACATTTCGACAATGGTCACATTGATTTATATTCCTTCTAGCAGTCTACAAAGGTTCCCTTTACTCTACATCCTTACCAATGCTTGTCTTGTCTTTTGGTATTAGCTAATCTAACTGATATGAGGTGATTATCTACACCAAGCATTTGCCCAACAAAAATCACCCACAGAAAAAAAGGCAACCTAGTGAATGGTAGAAGATATTTACAAAAGATGTATCTGTTAAGGGGTTGATATCCAAAAATATATAAAGAATTTACCCATTTCAACAGCAAAAATTCAAACAATTCAATTAAAATTTAAAAATTCAACTAAAAAAGGGGGAGCCTGAATAGACATACAGATGGCAAAGAGGCACATAAAAAGGTGCTAAACATCACTCGTCATCAAGGAAATAATAATTCAAAATAATAAATAATAAATCAAAGCCACAATGAGATATCACCTCACACCAGTCAGAATGGTCATTCTTTAATTAAACAGCTTTAGAAAGCTCAAAAATAAAATAATATTTTTTAAATTTTAGAATAAAATCTATAAAATTAATTATAAGTACAAAGGTCACAGAAGTGAACTTTATATTTATAAAATTGTCTAGAGATACTATTACAAGAAAATTTGAAAACATTCATTTATTTATTTGACTTATTAGTCTCTACTGGCCTTATGTTAAGTGTGTTATATATATTTGTTAAATATATTTATTTATTTAAATATAAATATTTATATATGTTAAATATGTTATAATTAAGGGTTCATCTATGTAATTTTACATTACTAGGCATGCACAAGCTTGAGGTTAAAATTGTACATATTTAAAAAATAAAATGTATGCTTAGTAATGAGATTATTTTTTTGCATGCATTAAACAGTCATTTCTGTGCTGAACTCTGGTAACCTGATAAGGGAACTTCATTGAGTATTTAATATATGTTTCTTGAGTTCTCCATTTTATTGTTACATATGTAGTCAAAATTCTTCTAGTATTAGGTGATAAATCAGCTTCTTTAAATTATTTTTTTAAAATTTTAAAAAAGAATTTATTTATTTGACAGAGAGAGAGCATAAGCAGGGGAAGTGGCAAGCAGAGGGAGACTGAGAAGCAGGCTCCCTGCAGAGTACTGGGAATGCAAACTGAATCCCAGGACCCCAGAATCATGACCTGAGCAGAAGGCCGTCACTTGACCAGCTGAGCCACCCAGGTGTCCAGCTTCTTACTGTTCTTTATTGAGTGTATTACTACCTCTGAATTTCACTGTGCATTAAACAAGGAATCCTGGGAAGAACACCCTGTATTCTCTCCCTTGGATAATATTTTTTCACTTTTCTTCTCATTACATTTACTCTTATTAATACATTTCCTTTTATTAATGGGAAAGTTGAAGTTCCCAGGCAACAAGCTATCTCAGGGAGCTTGGAACTTTAAACAAATATGAGTGAGAGTGACACAGAGAGAGAGAGACAGGGATTTTGAACTTTTCCACTTAAATCCATAGATCTTATTCTAAATCTCCATGAAACTTGATAATCCACTCAATTTGTCTTACCAAAGAAGTCTTACTAATAATCATTATATTGCATACATGTATTTATTCTGTTGTTTTAAAATATTTCATAAGCACCTGAGATATATAACTGCATATTTCTATGTTTTGTACTAAACATTGATAAGCACATAGTTGGACCTTATATTGATGCTGGTCAGAAAGTAATAACATTAATGACATTATTATTATTCAAGTCTCTGTGTTAAATGATTATGTATACTATTTTATTTTATCTTTATAACAGCTATCACATAGATTTTATTTTTCCTAATTTACTGTTAAAAAATAAAAAAAAATAGTAATAATTAAGTAACTTACAGGAGGAAGAGCCAGGTCTACGCACTACCCCAACATTACTTCAGATTTCCCTAACTTCAAAGTTCATGCATTATCCATTATAAAATATCATTAAACATGAAACTGATATGTTCATAATTTTGTGCTTAAACTTATGATAACCATCACCAATTAGTTTATGCATATTATTACCTCTTATTGCATAGCAGTGTGACATTGAAAAAACTAAAAAAAAAAGTTTTAATTAGCTTAGCATGTGGGGTTTTTAGTTATCCTTGCATGTTGTAGGGGACAGAGGATAATAACTGCTAAACCACACCTATGAATTCAAGGGCATAAGGAAGAAAAAAAAATGGCATCCCAATTCTTATGTAAAGGAAGGATAATCCACATATCCTCTGAATATTGTTTACTTCAAATATCTGGTGTTACTTACTCTGAGAAATAAAACATTGTAGACAGTTTTCAATTGTTGTAATTAAAAACACAAAGCAACGAATTATATAAAGTAATCATGGGATCAATAAAATTTTATTATTTTAATTACAGTCTCAGAAGCCCAGACCATAGGTTCCAGGTTTTCAAAATGCAGGGTTTTTTTTTCTTCCTTTTTCTTTTCTTACTTTCTTATTTTAAAACCAAATATGTCATACTCTGCTCTCAGGAGATCAGTTCACTAAGTTGTGAAAGGAAAAGAAATGCTTGAATACACAGTTGTTTGCAAATAGCTCCATGAATCACTGAAACATTTCTAGCAAAATAGGTTAATTAACCAATTAATTAATTCACTAACATAAGTAACCATATTTCAATTAGAGATAAATTGTATATTGAAGGATATATAAAAATATTCATAGTAGATGATGTATTAATATAATCAAAAACTATAAAATGAAAAGAATATTATAGAAATTATTTTGAGAAAATAATGTAAGAAAATTGTAATTTCATAGTTTTCAATTAAAAACATTTCTGTGATCTAGGTTTTGACCTGCTGTATTCATTATTTATTTATTTGATTCCATTAAAATTACTGCACAAACTTATTCATAGGAAACAGGCTTAATATGAGAAGTAACTTATGTTTGTAATAACTATGTGGAGAACTATGATTTTGAAAAATGATTATCACACAAATCAAATAGGTCAGAATTGCTTTGATATCCAGGAAGAAAAAAATCAAAACTATTTCATGATGTTAGTGTCACTACAGATAATCTAATAGATAATTTTCACACTTCTTTATCTATAAAAAGTATTCCTGTTTCCTAGTCCACTCAGTTTGTTCAATTCCTATACCTCCTTTATGAATACTCTAGAGGCCGCTGGCAGGCTGCCCCAAGATGGGCCACTTTGGCATGAAGATTAGTTTGAATTAAAAGTAATCAAAACCCAACAGATGCAGGAAAAGTTTTCTGTCTCCCACTCAATTCCTACATTTATAATACAAAGTGTACCAGAAGAGAGCTATTAACAGAGACTCTCTTTACCCAAGAGATTTATTTGCAAACTAGGGCAATCTCTGTTTTTCCAAACATCTTTCCCTTTTTGCTCATGGTCTTTCTCACTTTATTTCCTCAGACCCTATTCCTCTCCTTAGCTCATACAAACTTCTTGTTGTCTCATTGTCTTTGGAATTTCATGTCTGTGTGGATTCCCCTATCAAATGTGATTTTCTCCTGTTAATCTGTCAACTTGATTCTAAGTCCAACTGGAAGGACCTTGTAGGTCAGAGGAAGATCTTCCTTGCCAACACTACTCAAATCTATGTCTTCCTTGACCCTTTTCCTCTAACTTTTAAGATCAGTTACTTATGACACCACTGGTTTTCCTACTGTCTTTTGTCTTACTTATGCAATAGTAGCCATCCCATGCTATTTGAATAGCATGTTTTAGGTTTTTTCCTACCATTTGGTCAACAATAATTTTGCATAATTGACATATAACATTTTATATGTTTAAGGTATACAGTGAGTTAATTTGATACATTTGTATATTACAACATAATTACCATCACAGAGTTCGCTAATACCTCTATTGAGTCCTATGATAATTTCTTTTTTTTGTGGTAAAATCAAATAAGATCCAGTCTCTTATCAACTTAAAGTTTATATACAATATCTTTGACTATAATCTAGCTGCCTTGTTTTGAGTAGCCTTATAGAGATACTCATGTGGCAAGGACTGATGTCTTCTGCTAATAGCAAACAGAAACTTAATTCTAATTAGTAGCTCCTTTAAGAGTGAACATAAGGGGTGCCTGAGTGGCTCAGTGGGTTAAGCCTCTCTCTTCAGGTTAGGTCATGATCCCAGGGTCCTAGGATCCAGACCCACATCAGGCGCCCTGCTCTGAGGGGAGCCTGCTTCTCCCTCTCCCTCTACTGTTTTTTTGATGGGGTCCATTATCAAACGAATGAGACTGAGACAAAGTGAAAGTTATGCAAATCTTTATTCTATGCCAAGCATTAGAAGTCAGACTGACCAGCCAGGGCCACCTCCAAAGAGAGCGACCACCCCTCGGCCTTACAGGCTAGTTTTATAGGGCACAACCCCAGACCTCTATATATGTGGCTTGGCTGATTGGATATTTCCACTTGTCTGGACTTTTTTTAGGTGTGTGTTTTAGCAACAGTTATCCAGAACCTATATCATTAACTGCTGAGGTGTTTATTAAACAACAAAATGGCTGCCTAGGCAACATGGAGTCACTATGGCTAAGCAGGTCCAGGCAGGCCTTAGGGGTTTAACAGGTTTTAACATGGAATCAGCCCCACCATTCTTCACTGCTCATTCTCTCTTTTTCTCTCTTTCTCTGTCAAATAACTAAATAAAATCTTCTAATAAAGACAAAGGAAAAAAAAAGTGAACATAAATCCTCGCTCAGTTGGGTTTTGAGGTGACTGCAGTGCTGGGCAGTATCTACATCATGGCTTTGTGAAAGTCCTTGATCCAGTTGAACCTAGCTAAGCAACACCTGAATTCCTGGTCCACAGAAACTGTGAAGTAATAAAGGTTTATTAGTTTAAGCCACTAAATTTTAGGGTAGTGCATGATGTAGCAGTTGGTAATTAGAACACCATTCCTTTGAGTTGCCAAAATGGCTTTAATTGCTCTATTTTTTCCCCTTTGCCACAACCTCATAGTTTCCTCATTTGTTCCTGACATAAGACTAAGGATGGTCTACACTAGCCAAACGAAGTATCAAACTTACAATCAGAGCATCACAAGAAACATTTGGATACATATAGCAGTAATGACTTTGGAAAACACCAACCACAGAAGGCCATAGAGAAAGAAGGAAAGGGTCGAAAATCCTCTCATTTAACAAGATAATGGTTTATTTCCAGTAAGAACCTTATAATAAGATTCCTATAGTTTCTATAATATAGATCTTTTCTTGCAGATTTCTGTAGACTCTAATGTATACAATTATCAGTTTCATTGGAAAATGAATTTAAGGTCTTTAATGGAAGGGACTATGTGTTAGCTTTCTGGGGTTGCTGTAATAAAATACCAGAGGTATCATGGCTTCAACAACAGAAATTTACTTTGCCTAGTTTAGGAAGCAAAGTAACACCAAGATAAAGGTGATAACAGGTTTGGTTTGTTCTGAGGCCTGCCTCCCTTGTCTTGCTGATGGCTGCCTTCCCACTGTGTCCTCACATGTTTGTCCCTCATCTCTGCATGCACATATCTGTTGTCTTTTTGTCTATGAATTCTAATTTCACCTTCTTATAAATACACCATTCATTTTGGCTTAGGACTCATCCCAATTACCTCCTTTTACTTTGATTATTTCTTTAAGTGTCTACAACCTGAGATACCAAGGTTTAGGGCTTCAACATAGGAATGTAGAGGGGGACACAGGGCCCAGGTCAGCTTATCACAGAGTAGCAGTCTTCTTTTTGCTTTTAATCATTAGGTCAGGGACGCCTGAGTGGCTCAGTTGGTTAAGCAGCTGCCTTTGGCTCAGGTCGTGATCCCAGTGTCCTGGGATCGAGTCCCACATCAGGCTCCTTGCTCGGCAGGGAGGCTGCTTCTCCCTCTGCCTCTGCCTGCCACTCTGCCTGTGCTCGCTCGCTCTCTCTGACAAAAAACAAAAAACAAACAAAAAAAATCATTAGGTCACACTTAGTCATTCAGTTCATTACGTTACCTATGTGTTCTATGAATGGGGGAAATTTGTATCCTAGTTTAGACTTAACAGATTCAATTTCTTTTACTTATCCATTATCTTTATAGTGGGATGATTTAGTGAAAGATCAGTTAATCAATACATTGTCATAGAACCAAGTTTGTTCAAAGTAAATACAGACCCAAACATTGCAGGTTGAACTCTCTCTTTCTAAACAATCACTACTGGAATTTTTGACAAAATTGAGAATCTGAAACAGTTTTATTTGTTTTTTTTTTAAGATTTTATTTATTTATTTGACAGACAGAGATCACAAGTAGTAGGCAGAGAGGCAGACAAGAAAGAGGAGGAAGCAGGCTCCCCACAGAGCAGAGAGCCGGATGTGGGGTTCATGACCTGAGCCGAAATCAGAGGCTTTAACCCACTGAGCCACCCAGGCACCCCAATCTGAAACAGTTTTTAAAATATTTTAATGGGTCCATGTTTTCTTATGTTTATATATACCATAGAGCTGCTCAAAATAAATACATAGTTTATTTCCTGTTTTATTTGGTATGAAGTATATAAGAGCAAAAACAAAAAGAAAAATTACATTGCTTTACATTTGATAAATTATATGTGTCTCATTCTGTTTATTTTGGTTTAGGCTTTGAAATAGTTTTACGGTTTGAAGAGACTTGATTTCAGAACCTGGCTTGACTGTTTTACTAGTTGTATAATCTTTAGTAAGGAACTTCTTTTCTTCAAACATCAGTTTGTTCATTAAAAGAGGAGAAAAATCACATCAAACTTTAGAAGTTATACGTGAGAAATGAATGAGTGTAAAAAAAAAATAAATACAGAAATCACTGAAGATTTAAAAAAATTGCTATATTGATAAGGTTTTTTAAAAATTGTTTTGTAAAATACTTTGACATTACTATGGAAATATAACAATGTTATGTGACAAAATAAGTGAAAGAATAAATGGTCTCTTACCCTTACTTTCCTAAGGGAATTCCTGAAGCATTTTTTGTTCTCCAGGAAATATTGTCTTGATATGCTAAGTAGAGGAGCTATGTGTTTAAGAGTCATTAATCTCAATTAGCTTTATTTTCCACCAGAAAGTTTTTCAAATGACCTTATCTATGCAAACTAGGTCTAATTACTCCCAATAAAGGAACTAAGATCAATTATCTGATATCTTGGAGTTTAGCCAGTGTTTTTTGTCCCAAATATTTCAAACCTTCAAGAACTCATTTATTATCTCTTTTAACAAAATGCCCCTCATGGTACCCAGAATCTATAGAACTGGTAATATAACTTAATTTGTAATTTACTGCATTTTGCCTTATCAACATATCTTAATCATGGCTTCACTTTAAGCTAACTTGGTATAATCAGAAGTCCTGTAAAAAGTAGCAGCATTAATTTCACTTCAAAACTGAAACATAATAGAAGAAAAATCATGAATGTGAATGTCTTGTAAAAGAAAATAAAGCTTTAGAATTTCTAAAACCAATTATAATTTTTCTAGCATTTTTGCTGATCTTTAGCATTAGTTCACCTACATTTGAGCTAGGGACAAACACTGAAGTCTTTAAGTTTTCATGTGTACTGGTAGTGTATACCTTTTGATGTTATATGTATACCTTTGTACATGCATGATTGTGTATTTGTGTGTGTGTGTGTTGGGGGTATATAAAAATTAAACTTGTAGGTGCCAAAAAAAGATATTCATTGTTTGACATCCAGATCTATTAGGTACCAGTAGTATGAATTTTAACAAGTTAGACTGTTTTCTCATATTCATACTTGGAACAATATGCCCACTGTTCAATCAGGATTAAGTGTGGTAGTTCATGAAAGTGCTTAACATAGTGTTTTATAAATGAAGTATTTAAATAAGATAAACCATTATTATTGCTGTTTGTTGACATCCTTCTCAGGGTCAGTGAGTATATAACTTTGTTCTGTGAAGCACATCCTGAAGTGACATATTGTTGCCAATTTACATAAAGTTCATGGCATACAAACCCACAAAATATTTCAACACACAGGCCCATGTGGTATCTTTAAGAACATGGATGAAACACAATCAACGAAAATAAATAACCTCTCAATCCCTATAAGCAAAAATTTTGGTATTGCTTTTATGAAATATTGACTATTGCTATGCTGCCAAGCAAATAAATAATTTTGCGTGAAAGGATTTTGGCCTCCTCAACTTTTTTCTCCTAAATCCAATGACTGCTCAAAGACTGTAGAGGAGATGCCAAAATGCTTTATAATCAGCTTATATTTCACTGCACTAAAAATAATGCTGTTGCTGACATTAGTTACAATGAAATGGACTTCTGGAATAGTTGTACTTTCTTGGATAAAACTGAGATTACAAAAACTCTTAAAAACTTGTAAATCTCTCCTATTTATTTAGATTATCAGATTATACTTCCCATGGGACATTAGAAATTTTTTTTATTCTTACAGAAAGATAAATCCCATCATGACTTTATTGCCATTTTATAGTTTATTGTGATTAAAAATCACCCCCAGAAAAGATACTTATGCCCTAATCCCCACAATCTTTGAATAAATTAGACTGGAGAAGGAGTTTTTTCAGATGTGATTATGGTTGTACTTAAAACATGGAAATTATTTTGGTGTGGCCCAATCTAATAACACAAAATCTTAAAATCCAAGAGCTTTATATGACTCAAAACAGAGGACTAAAGAGGCAGATGGAGAGATCAGAGAAAGTTGCAGAATGAGAAGGACTTGACCCCTTAGTGGTTACTGCTGGCTTTGGAGAGGGAGAAAGGTGGAAAGGAGCCAAGGGATGTGGGTGGCCTCTAAAAAGTGAGAATTGCCTTGAATCAATAGCCAAAAAATGGAAACCTCAGTCTTAAAACCATGAGAAACTGAATTAGATCAATAACCTACATGAGCTTGAAGGAGATTTTTCTTCAAACCCTCCAAAAGAAACATAGTCCTGCTGACACCTTGATTTCTATCTTGTGAAGCCTACATCAGAGAACCAGCTGAGCTATGCTGTGCACAGAGTACTGGCATACACATTGGAGACAATAAAGGAGTATTGTTTTAAACTGCTGATTTTGTGGTACTTTGGTATGCTAGTAATAGAAGATTAGTACACTCATTTAATGCCTTTTACTGTATCCATTCTGCTGATATTTATGAAGCCAGTTAGATTTGGGTAGGAGAAGAGTGACTTTCATTTCCATTTTACAATTATCCTTTAAAAATTTATTTTTTCATAGTTCTGCTTAAATATGTTTTCTTCATTATTTAAACACATTTATTGTTGTTTATTTATTTATTTACATCTTTATAATGTTTGGGGACAGTTAACTCTAAGAAATAGCATTGATCGAAACCATGGGACAAATTTCTATTGGAATACATGTGCTTTCTTGGAAGCATTCAACTATAATACCAGAACACGGAGTTCAACTGTGACAGACAGACTGTAAGGTGACTTTCATCATCAAAGCTCCTAGTGTTCATGTCCTTCTAAACAGTGGGAACTGTGACTTACTTATGACAATACAATAAAGGTGATGGGATGTATGCAATTACATTATATAAATTGTAATGTCTACCTTTTTAGGTGAGACTCTCCTTTGCTGGTTTTAAGAAAGCAATCAGACCTGTCAGTTAAAAATTTACAGCAGTCTTCAGCCAAGAGCTGGCAAAATCCTTAATGCTGTGAACATTCGTGAGCTTGAAAGCATGCTATTCCTCAGTCAAACCTCAATGAGACCACATTCCCAGCTACATTATAGTTTTACAAAACCTAAGCAAAGTACATAGCTAAGCTGTACTCAAAATCCTGACCAAAATAAACTGTGAGATAGTAAATATAATATTTTGGATAAATAGTAATGTTAAATGATGCCTATTGCTGCTACTCAAAAAATATGAGGTGAAGACAAATAAAGGTGCTCATTAGGCAAGTAATTCCATCATGAATTTTCAAAATAATAGAAGCACTGATTAATTTCTTTCATATATAATTATGTGTGGGACTTTTAAAAACTTTTTAATTTTATTTTATACTTTATTTTATTATTTAATTGATTTTATTATTTTATTTTCTTTATTAATTTAAATTCAATTAGCAAACATATAGTACATCATCAGTAATTCATCAGTTGTGCATAACACTCAATGCTCATAACATCATATGCCCTCCTTAATGCCCATCACCCAGTTATCCCATCCCTCCACCACCTCCCCTTCAGCAACCCTCAGTTTATTTCCCAGAATTAAGATTCCCTCATGGTTTATCTCCCTCTCTGATTTCTTTGCAGTTTTCCCTTAATGTTCTCTGCACTGTTTCTTATATTCTACATATGAGTGAAACCATATGATAATTTTCTTTGGTTAATTCATTTCACTTAGCTTAATACCCATCCATGTCAATGTAAATGGTAGGTATTCCTCTTTTCTTATTGTTGAGTAATATTCCATTGTATATGTATATACCACATCTTCTTTATCTATTCATCCATTGAAGGACATCTCATCTCTTTCCACAGTTTGGCTATTGTGGACATTTCTGTTATGAACATTGGGGAGCAGGTGCCCCTTTTTTCACTACATCTGTATCTTTGGGGTATATATCCAGTCATGCACTTGCTGGGTTGTAGGGTACCTCTATTTTTACCTTCTTGAGGAACCACCATACTGTTTTCCAGAGTGGCTATACCAGCTTATATTCTTATCAACAGTGTGAAAGTGTTCACCTTTCTCCAAATCCTCACCAACATTTGTTGTTTCTTGTTAGTTTTTGCCATTCTGATTGTGTGAGGTGGTATCTCATTGTGGTTTTGATTTGTATTTCCCAGATCTTAAGGAATGTTGAGGATTTTTTCATGTGTCTCTTGGCCTTTTGGATGTCTTCTTTGGATAAATGTCTATTCATGTCTTCTGTCCATTTCTTGACTGGATTATTTGTTTTTTTGGGTGATGACTTTGATAAGTTCTTTATGGATCTCAGATACTAGCCTTTTATCTGATGTGTCATTTGCAAATATATTCTCCCATTCTGTAGGTTGCCTTTCAGTTTTGTTAATGGTTTCCTTTGTGGTGCAGATTTTTATCTTGATGACGTACCAATAGTTCATTTTTGTTTTTGTTTTCTGGCCTTTGGAGACATGTCTAGCAAGAAGTTACTGCTGCCCAGGTTGAAGAGATTACTGCCTATGTTCTCTTCTCTGATTTTGATGCATTCCTGTCTCACATTTAGGTCTTTCATCCATTTTGAGTTTACCTTTTTATATATTGTAGAAAATGGTCCAGTTTCATTCTTCGCCATGTGGCAGTCCAATTTTCCCAGCACCATTTATTGAAGAGACTGTTGTTGTTCTTGTTCTTGTTTGTGTTGTTCTTTATTTGTTTATTTTCCCATTGGATATTCCTTACAGCTTTGTTGAGAATTAGTTGATCATATAGTTGAAGGTCCATTTCTGGGTTCTCTATTATGTTCCATTGATCTAAGTGTTTTGTACCAATAATATACTGTCTTGATAACTACAACTTTATAATAAAGCTTGAAGTCAGGCAATGTGATGTCCCCAGGTTTGGTTTTCTTTTCCAGTATTCCTTTGACTATTGGGGGGTCTTTTCTGATTTCCATAAAAATTTTAGGATTATTTGTTCCAGCTCTGTGAAAAATGTCAGTGGTATTTTAATAGGGGTTTCACTGAATGTGTTAATTGCTCTGGGTAGCATAGACATTTTAACAATATTTATTCTTCTAATATGTGAACATGTAATATTTTTTTCCTCTTTTTGTGTCTTCCTCAATTTCTCTCATAAGTGTTCTATAGTTTTTTAGAGTAAAGATCCTTTACTCTTTCGTTTGGTTTATTCCTGGGTATCTTATGGTTTTTGTTGCAATTGTAAATGGGATCTATTCCTTAGTTTCTATTTCTTCTGTCTCATTTGAGTGTAGATAAATACAACTGATTTCTGTGCATTGATTTTAAATCCTGCCATGTTGCTGAATTGCTGTATGAATTCTAGCAATTGGGGGGGTCTTTTGGTTTTTCTATATAAAGTATTATGTCATCTGCACAAAGTGAGAGTTTGATTTCTTCCCTGTGCCTAGTTTAGTGCCTTTTATTTATTTTTCTTGTCTGATTCCTAAGGTTAGGACTTCTGGTACTATGTTGAACAACAGTGGTAAATGTGGGCATTCATGCCCTGTCTCTGACCTTAGGAAAAAAGTTTTCAGTTTTTCTCTGTATTTTTTGGGGATTTTTCATAAGTGGCTTTCATGATAATGAGATATGTTCCCTCTATCTCTACATTGTGGTGAGTTTTAATTAAGAAAGGATGTTGTATTTTGCCAAGGGCTTTTTCTGCATCAATTGAGAGGTTCATATGGTTCTTGTATTTTCTTTTATTAATGTTATCTTTCATGTTGATTGATTTATGAATGTTGAACCCCCATTGGAGTCCAGGAATACATCCCACTTGGTCCTGGTAAACAATCCTTTGGATGTACTATTGGATCCTACTAGCTATTATTTTGGTGAGTATTTGACATCCATGTTCATCAGGGTCTGTAATTCTCCTTTGAGGTGGGGTCTTTTTCTAATTTTGGGATCAAGAGAAGGCTGACCTCATAGAAATACTTTGGAAGTTTTCCTTCCATTTCTGTTTTTTGAACTAGCTTCAGTAGAATAGGCATTTCTTCTTAATGTTGGTAGAATTCTCTTTGGGAAGCCATCTGGCCCTAGGTTCTTGTTTGTTGGGTGATTTTTGATTACTGCTTCATTTTCCTTGTGGTTATGAGTCTGTTCAGGATTTTTTTTTTCTTATTTAAGTTTTGGTAGTTTATAATTTTCCAGGAATGCATCCATTTCTTCCAGATTACCTGTTTTGTTGGTATATAGTTTCTCATAAAATGTTCTTAAAATTACTTTTATTTCTTTAGTGTTAGTCATGATCTCTCCTCTTTCTGTCATGATTTTATTAATTTGGGTCCATTCTTTTTGATAAATCTGGTTAGGGGGTTATTGATCTTATCAATTCATTCAAAGAACCAGCTTCTAGTTTCATTGATCTGTTCTACTGTTCTGGTTTGTATTTCTTTGACTTCTGCTCTAACCTTTATTATTTCTCCTCTCCTGCTTGGTTTAGGCTTTATTTGCTATCTTTCTCCAGTGTCTTTAGGTGTAAGGTAAACATATATAATTCCCTATTTGGACCACCTTTGCTGTATCACAAAGGTTTTAAACAGTTGTGTTTTCATTTTCATTAGTTTCCAGGAATTTTTAAATTCCTCTTTATTTTCCTGATTAACCCATTCATTTTTCAGTAGGATGCTTTTTACTCTCCATGTGTTTGAGTTCCTTCAAAATTTCTTTTTGTGATTGAGTTTAAGTTTCAAAGCACTGTGATCTGAAAATACACAGGGAATAATCCCAATCTTTTGTAGCTGTTGAGACCTGATTTGTGACCTAGGATGCAATTTATTCTGAAGAATGCTCCATGTGCACTTGATAAGAATGAGTATTCTCTTGCTTTAGGATGGAATGATATGTACATATCTGCGAAGTCCATATGGTCCAGTGGGTCATTCAAAACCCTTGTTTCCTTGTTGATCTTCTGCTTAGATGATCTGTCCATTGCTGTGAGTTGGGTTTTGAAGTCCCCTACTATTAATTTATTATAAATGCATTTCTTTACTTTGGTTACTAATTTGTTAATTGGTTGATATAATTGGCTACTCCCATATTAGGAGCATAAATATGTATATTGTTAGGTCTTCTTGTTGAGTAAACCCTTTAAATATGATATAGTGTCTTTCTTCATCTCTTACTACAGTCTTGGCTTAAAATACAATTTGTCTGCTGTGGAGATTGCTAACCCAGCTTTATCTGATATCCATTAGCATGGTAAATTGTTCTCCACCTTCAGTTTCAGTCTGGAGGTGTCTTTAGGTCTAAAATGAGTATCTTCTAGACTGTATTTGGAAACATCTTCCCTTTTATCCAATCTGATACCCTTTGTCTTTTGATCAGAGCACTTAACCCATTAGATTCAGAGTAACTATTGAAAAATGTGAATTTAGTGCCATACCTGTAAATTCCCTGTTTCTATAGATTGCCTCATTTCTTTATGATTTATGCTACTCTTGGGCTCTCTCTTCACTTATAGAATCCCCATTAATATTTCTTGCTGGGCTGGCTTGATGGTTGCATGTTCTTGTAGTTTCTGTCTGTCTGCTTTTCTCAAGCCCAGCTAGTAACTCTATAATTGTTATCTGGAATTCCATCTCTGACATTTTACTTATATCCATATCAATTAAATCTGTGGCAGAGAGTGTTACATCTGGTTCTTTCATTTGTTGTGAATTTCTCCTTCTAGTCATTCTTCCCAGAGAAGAATGGATGAATGAGTGAAAAAAATATATATATATATAACCTGACCAAGCAAAATGCACACTAGAGAAATCTGAAGAGGTGAGAAACCAAAAAAGAAAATAAAAATGGAACAAAAAAAACGGGGGGGTGGTTGGCAGAAAGAGAATAAAACCTCACAGGATGGACAAAACAGGGTCCTGTGTATATTTGATCTGTGTGTTAGAAGACCCTATATACCAAAATTGTAAAAAAAATTATATTTATACAAAAATGAAATTGAATACAGAGAAAGGAAGCCAAAAATGAAGAAAATGTCTATAAAATATAAATGTAAAAAAAAGAAAGTTAAAAAAAATTAATAAAAACAAAGACTTAATAAAATTAGAAAGTCGTTGAAAAAGGAAAAAAAAACATAAAATCTTAAACTGAAAGATAAATAAATTCTGAGACAAAAATCCTTGAATTCTATATACTATTTCTCCCTGGTTCTGGAGTTTTATAGTCTTGTTTGGCCTGTAAACTTGCTATGCACCTGCTCTTCTAGTTAGGCTTCTGGAAGAGGGACTTGCTGTGTTGCTTCTCAGGTGTCTTTGCCTGGGCAGAGTTGCATGTCCCTTACAGGGAGGCTTAGCTGAGTGTAAGTTGGTCCTCTGTGTGGCTTTTGTTCCCTGAAGGGTTTCCATGCTTCTTCAGAGGATCAAAATAAAAATGGTATGCCCCAATCTCCAGACCTAGAACAGAAAGTTTGTGGTCCTGTCTCTTCTGTAAACCTTCAGGGATAAACGGTGTTCACTTTTGTGTGTGCCAAACTCTGCCAAAATCTGTGGTGTGTGCCCATATTGATCCTCCTGGGGGAAGGCAGAGGGTCTCATGTGACTATAATTTGTAAAGCCCTAGCATAAAGAAAGGTCCCCAGATCCTGGAACACCCACTCTACCCATACTGGGGAAGGTGGAGGATCACCAGGTATTGTCCTTTACAGGGCCCCCACCCTGAGAACTGTTGCCCTATTGTGCACGCGCCCACTCCATGCCTCCCAGAGGAAGGCAGAGGGACCATGTGTTCCTGTCCTTTCCACACTCTCTACAAGGAGAGTGGTCACATGAGAGCCTCAGTTTATAATTTATGGTGAAAAGTTGAGAGTCCACTCCTGGGCTTATTGACAATAACCAGTTCCCACCCCCCCCCCACCCCTCAGTGCTTGGGAACTCTACTGGTTCAGGCATCCCCATTATTTCTGGGACCCTGAGAACACACTGTCTCACTTAGAATTCTGCTCCTTTTCACCACTGAGCACCTTTCCAGCAGGGATGTCTCTCACAGGAGCAGATTTCTAAGGCTTCTAATTTTTCCCTCCAGGACTATATCACTTTCTGGTAGTTGGCTTACCCCCCGTTTGTCTTCTGATATATTCCCTCAGATTCACTTCTCTGTACCTCCTGCCTTGTGGAAAGTGGTCACTTTTCTAACTGAAGAGTTCCAGATAACATTTTCTTACATCTCAGGTTAAATTCATGGGTGTTCAGAGTGTTTTGATGGTTATCTAGCTAAATTCAAGGGACCAGATGAAACGAGGTCACCTATTCTTCCACCATCTTGCCTCCTCCCTCTTACATGAGGTATTTTTATATTTTTAGCAGCTGGTGTGAATATTATACTTAATCACTATACAGTTTTGTTTAGAATACATTTTGTATCCCAGCAAATTATTAGTGAGATTTCATGGCTCATTTATTAGGTTATATGGAAGAGAGGGAGCTGAGTAATAAAAAGATCAGAAGAGGTAGGGACAAAGACTGGAAGAAGGAAAAGAAAAACCCATGATCAGGAAATAGAGGACCCTGGGAAAAAAATATAAATTTATGATAGATTTTAAATGAAATGGTTGGCATTTCCTCTCACTCCAAAAATCTTCAGTAAATCTTTGAAAAATAATGATATACTGGGTATTACTTGAAATTATTCTGAAAGCCAAATCACTGAAGATGCTAATTTTATGCCAAGGGTGTGTTGGAGTTTAAATTCAATCAATCCACAAAGGCATTGCATTTCATTTTTTGGTTACTATGATAACTTATTTAAATTTTGGCATCCTAGTAGAGTAGAACTATATTTAGGTTAAAAAGGTTAGATGCTGAGAGATATCCATGCCATTTCATAGGTCTTGCTCAAGTTAAATAATCTCTGGGCCTTAGCTTAACGAATGTATGGAAATACAGACACAGGGAGGTACCTGGGGGGCTTAGTAGTTTAAACATCTAACTCTTGATCTCAGCTCAGGTCTTGATCTCAGGGTTGTAAGTTCAAGCCCTGAACTGGGCTTGGGCATGGAGCCTAGTTAAAAAAAAGAAAAAGGAAAAAAAAAAAAAAAAAAAGAAAGGGACACCTGGGTGGCTCAGTCGGTTAAGCGGCTGCCTTTGGCTCAGGCCATGATCCCAAGGTCCTGTCCCATGTCTGGCTCATTGCCCCCACAGGGATCCTGCTTCTCTCTCTGCCTCTGCCAGCCACTCTGCCTGCTTATGTGTGCTCTCTCTCTCTCTCTCTGACAAACAAATAAATAAATAATCTTAAAAAAAAAAAAAGGAAAAAAAAAGAAAAAGGGCACCTGG
This sequence comes from Mellivora capensis, assembly GCA_004024625.1. Classification (NCBI taxonomy): domain Eukaryota; kingdom Metazoa; phylum Chordata; class Mammalia; order Carnivora; family Mustelidae; genus Mellivora; species Mellivora capensis. The sequence goes on along the minus strand of PISX010009167.1, from coordinate 20,678 downwards.
GTGGCTCAGTGGGTTAAAGGCTCTGCCTTCGGCTCAGGTCATGATCCCAGGGTCCTGGGATTGAGCCCCGCATCAGGCTCTCAGCTCAGCAGGGAGCCTGCTTCCTCCTCTCTGTCTGCCTCTCTGCCTACTTGTGATCTCTGTCTGTCAAATAAATAAATAAAATATCTTAAAAAAAGAAAAAAAATTAAAAACTATAAAGACACAAAAATTTTTTTTTACTAGGTTATTTTAATGATGAGGTGAAATAACAGTAAAAGGAGTACATAAAAGCAATATATTATGATTAGTGCAATTAGCTTGAATTAATCTTAAAAATTAATATGATCATCAACCAGAGTGATTTTGTTTTGAATTTTAAAAACCTCAAAAATGCTTTATCTGTATTTTTGTTAGTAAACATGATAAAAAACAGTTAAATTATGAAAATGTTTTGCCATTTAAAATTAATGTATAAACTCCACTTGCAAGAAAGTTGCTAAATAGAATATCATTTGCCATCACAAATCTTGAAATTGAAAAAAAATATTTAAATAATATCAAATTCTTTATGAAAATTTAAAATTTACAGGTAGACAAAGGAGTGGAAAAGGCATTTTAGCCATTATTACAACTTCCGAATTAAAATTCTACTTTTTATATAGGAAGAGATCATGTTTTTCTGGCATTAAAACAAAACAAAGCAACATATTCATACTCATTTTTACCCTCTTTATGGGATTTAATATGCTTCTATTTGTATAATTTTTGAAGAATATTACGAAAAGGGAACTTTTCAAGTGATAAAAATTGTATTGATTTTGTTGTACACACTACATTTGTAACAAAATTCATCAAACTCTACTAATAAACTTGGTAAGTTTTATAGTTTAGAAACTACTTCACTGTAGCCAATTTAAAAAAAAAATGAGAAGGTTCTCAGCATTTTCCCCAAAAGGAGAAACACATTTCAGTCCTATATTTATTCCTGTTTAATGATGTCTATTACTTTTCTTGTTTAGTTCTAATCTCACCTACATATGTTAACCAAAACTAACATTACATTAAAAAATTGTCATGTGTAAAGGAGTGAAAATTGGTTAATATCCAATTTGAAAACTGATTAGGAATTGGGAGGGAAAATACATATATGCTATATTTATATTTGTTACTGCTTCCTTCCATTAATCATTACATGTTCCCTTTACCCTCAGCCAGCACCTAAACTGGTTAGGCTTCTTTACCCAGAAGGTTGAATTAAAATTTAATACTAAAAGAATCTGAGTCTTAGTGGCCCCCCTATATTGTAATGCTATGAAATTCCTTTCATTTACTTGACAGACAGCAAGAGAGGGAACATAAGAAGGTGGAATGGGGGAGGGAGAAGCAGACTTCCCTTTGATCAGGGAGCGCAATGTAGGGTGTGAACCCAGGACCCTGGGATTATGACCTGAGTGGAAGGCAGACACTTAACAACTGAGCCACCCAGATGCCTCTTTGAAATTCCTTTTAATTTACCTTAGAATACACAAGCATTAAGAGGAGCTTCAGAGAATTCATTGAGTTTCAAATATACTCTTTCCTTATAGCATTTTAAATGTCTTCTAAATCTAATATATATCCATTTCAGGGTCTCTATTAATTTTTCTTTCATTATCCTTAACATTTTATTGAACTATATTGAAATACATAAAACTAGACGTATTTAATGTTTATAATTTGATGAGTCTGGACATATGCATATATCTATGAAACCATTAACAGGAAGTGATAGACATACCATCACATCTAAAAGTTCCCTGTATTTCATTATTGTCCTTATTGCTGTTTTGTGGTAAGAATACCTAACATGAGGGGCACCTGGATGGCCCAGTTGGCTGAGCATCCCATTCTTGATTTGGCTTGGGTCATGGTCTCAGGATCATGAGATCAAGCCTTGCATGGGGCTCTCGATTCAGGAGGGAGTCTGCTGGGGATTCTTTCCCTCTCCCTCTGCTCCTTCCTTCACTCTCTCTTTCTAATAATAAATAAATAAATCTTTAAAAATCTAACATGAGACATATCCTCTTAATAAAAAATTTAGTGTTTAATACAGTATTGTTGACTATAGCCACTATACTATATAGCAGTTCTCTAATTCATCTTGCATAACTGAATCTTTATTTCAATTCAACAACTCTCCATTGCCCCCTCTCCATGGCTTTTTCTTTTTCTTCTCTTTTTTTTCCTATATTGCTTATGCAGTAACTTTTTTCTGCTTCTTGTACAAGTGATAACTGGTTATATATAGGACATTATGAGTGCTTTATTGTTTAAACCTGTGTGTGTGTGTGTGTGTGTGTGTTATCTTCCTTTAAAAAGTGCTGAGTTTGCTTTAATAAGCAGTTTATTTACAGGTGGTTCATCTTGATCCTGTTGAGGCTTGGTTTCCAGGTTTGTTAGGACTTGTCTAGAGACAACCCTTGCTCTATAGATGGGGTACATTTACTCCTAATGGATAGCCTTTCAGAGACCTCAACTGAATATCCAGAGAATTTAAGGTTTTCCTGGTTGTTAGAACACTATCATCCCAAGAACACTTTTATCTCTGGCATCTGTCTTCAGCCTAAAGTCCCCAGTGTGTGTTCTTTGCCAGACCCTGTGGAGTCCTGTATTGTCATTTAGAGTTTATTATTTACCTAAAGAGTCAAAGCAATTCCTATGTAGATTTCCAGAACTCCAGCTCCAAGTTGCTCTCTTTACTTCCCTGCCCTGAAAATTCTAGCCACCTCTGTTGTCATCAAATCTGTTAGCTCTTTCCTTTGCTCAGTGTTCCCACTGTTCTCTGTTTGGGCTCTCTCTGTGCAGTGGTTCATAAAGTGCTCTAAGCATAAAGGAGAAATGAATGTATGATTCCCATAATGTGTTTCCCTTTTCTCCAAAACCAAAGACTTCTGTATATTTCATATTTTTTTCAGATTTTTTAAAATTTATTTGACAGAGATCACAAGTGCAGAGAGAGAGGGGGGAAGCAGGCTCCCTGCTGAGCAGAGAGCAATGCAGGGCTTGATCCCAGGACCCCGAGATCATGACCTGAGCTGAAGGCAGAGGCTTAACCCACTGAGTCACCCAGGCACCCCTCATATATTTTGTTTTAAAATTGACTATAGTAGGAGAGCCCTTCTTATAGTCATTATTTTGTCAATGTTCAGCCATTGCCTTTGAATAAGTGTAAATTCATGCCATGGACCATTTTCCCATCCAGAAAATGGGCAATCAGGTCTATTGTTCCAATTCTTTCCATCTGTGAGAATTTTCCTTTTGCCCTGCCATTCAGGAGAAATCTCATGTGAATCTATATTATGCCAGTACACTATGCAAAACCATAGGAAAACCTAAAATACGAATTTTTTTAATGCTTTAGCCATTCAGGGCTTTTCCATAAACTCAGTGTGTGCATAGACCAATATATAATTCAAGAGGAATAGATGTTTAAATTGTGTATCACCTGCTCATGAAACTTATGTGCATTTTAAACTTAGGCTATGCACACACACATACACACTTAATGTAGTACTTACTATGATTATAATGCATAATGGATTTACTGGTTTGGTGGGCCTTATTCTCAGTTCGGTATAAGTAGTTCAGTTCATATGTATATTTGGTGTTCCATGGATTGGTAAGTTATTATGCAAAATAATAAATGTTACTTGATAGGTTGTTTTCACTAAAATTGTCTTGATTTTTATACTCTGAATTATTTTATTGAGGACAGCTAGAGGTTCATCATATGCAGGAATCATCATATGCACAAATACTTCTTGCACCGTTGAATCTATTTTGTATTAAAGCTAAAAGTACAACTTGAATGAACTTCAGATGTTTTTCTTAATCTGGGAAACCTTAAAGATTAGACAGTGAATAAATTAGAACAGGATTCAACTCAACATGAACCATCATTTAGCAATCTGTTCTTGTTAATAAAATTTTATTGGAATACAGTCATGTTTATTTATGATTTACTTATGACTGCTAACAACTTATGATGATGGAGCTGAATAGTATTAACAAGTACTATATCCCAACAACTTTTAAATATTTTCAATCTGGCCAAGAAGAAAAGAATTTTTTGTCTCCTGAATTAGACCACCAAAGAAAATATGGTATATAACTCCTTTAATGGCCAACCATGTTATGTTTCTTTTTCAAAGTATTTGGTGGGGCAATGGCCACCAACTTGTGTTTTTCACTTTTCAGAGGCTACCCCAAATGCCTCACACAGTAGGTCTTATATTTTTCCAGTCTCATAAATTTAATGTGGCTAAATTGATAAATGTAATGCACTAAACAATTCAATCAAGAGATAGAGATTATGGCTCCAGGGTGGCTCAGTCAGTTAAGCATCTGCCTTTGGCTGAGGTCATGATCCTGGGATTTTGGGATAGAGTCCTGCACTGGGTTCCCTGCTCAGTGAGGGGTCTGCATCTCCTTATGCCATTCCCCCCCACACACTCATTCTCTCTTTCTCTCTCTTTCAAATAAATAAATAAAATCTTTTTTTTTAAGGCAGATATTATCAGATTGGATAAATAAACAAGACCCAACTGTATGTTGTGTACAGATGACATACTTTAGATTAAAAGATATAAGTAGATTAACAGTAAATGGATAAAAATAAAGATGTATAATGCAAACAGTAACTACAAAAACCTGTAATAGTTAAACTACTAACATCATACAAAAGATAATTTAATACAAAAATTACTATAATTAAAAAGGATATTTATGAAGATAAAAGGGGAAATTGAATAAACATAAACAAAAATATATATGCACCTAATAATTGATCAACAAAATACATGAAGGAAAAGCTAGAATAAATGAAGTGAAAATAGATAATTCAGCAACAATGGACCAATACTTAAACATCCCATTTGATAATGGATAGGATGACCAGGAAAATGACCAAGAGGAAACTGAAGACTTGAACAATTTTATAAATTTATAAAAAATCAAACAATTTTATAAATTTTATAAATGTAGACCTAGGGTGCCTGGGTGGATCAGTTGGTTAAGTGTCTGCCTTTGGCTCATGTCATGACCCCAGGGTCCTGGGATCAAGTGCCCTGTCAGGCTCCCTGCTCAACAGGGAGTTTGTTTCTCATGCTGCCTGCCACTCCCCCTTCTCTCTCTCTCTCTCTCTCTCGCTCGCTCACTCTTGCTTTTTCTCTGGCAAATAAATAAATAAAATCTTAAGGAAAAAAAAAAAAAGGAAAAGAAAGAAAAAGAAAAGAAAGAAAAGTCCAAGTAGCTAATTCAATCTGTGGCCTGTTCTTCATTAACATATAGAAAATTGAGATGTGAAATACTACAGTTTTATAAAAAAAAATAAATTAGGGCTGCCTGGGTGGCTCAGTCAGGTAAGCATCTACTTTCTGCTCAGGCCATGATCTCAGGGTCCTGGGATCAAGCAGAATATATATTCTTCTCAAGTACACATGGAACATTCTCTAGTATAGGCCATACCCTGTATCACAAGACAAACCTCAGTTAATTTGGAAGGGCAGAAAAATTGCAAAAATATTTCCCTTCACAATACAAAAATTCAGAAATCAATGAAAAAAAATTATAAGTTCACAAATATGTGGAAATTAAACACTACAGTCCTAAATAACCAACAAACCAAATAAGAAAACAAAATGGAAATTAGAAAACATTTTGAGTTGAATAAAAATGAAGAGACAACAAACCAAAATGTATGGGATGGACCTATAGTAGTATTTAGAGGGACATTTATAAAAGTAAATGCCTCCATTAGAAAAAAAGAATAATCTGCAATCAATAACCTAACTTATCAATTTACAAAAATGAGAAAAGAGGAGCTAACTAAACCTAAAGGAAGCAAAAGAAAGGAAATAATAAAGGAAGTGATAGGTAGAGCAATGGGCTTTCTTTCTGAGATGATAAAAATACTCCAAAATTGACTGGAGCAATAGTTATGACTGTACACTCCAAGTACGTGAATTTTATGATGCATGAAATATTTCAACAAATCTGTTTTTTTAAAAATTACTGTGTCTTTTCTCTCATATGTTGAAGCATATTGTAATACTAAGGAGATATATTTTAGGCATTCATAAATATATATATACATACATAAATGAATAAAGAATAACACACAATTGTGCCTTATATAATTTTTTCACTTATATATATATTTTTTCTTTTTTAAGTGGAATTGACACCCAGCATGGAGCCCAACCTGGGACTTTGAACTCACAAACGTGAGATCAAGACCTGAGCTGAGATCAATATTGGATGCTTAACAGTTGAGCTATCCAGACACCCCTCATCTATATAAGTTTTAGTAGAGATTATAACTGTCTGCTTTAGTAAATTTTATGTAAGCACATTTACATTTATAAAACTGAACATATAATTTTATAGTTCAATAATAACATGTGACCAACATACACAACAAGCAACAGAACATAATCAGCACTCCAGAGGCCCTTTCTGTTCCTTGCAGTCAAATTATTCCCACTCACCAAGTATAACTACTAGTCTTACTTCTATCATCATAGATTTTTGTTGAGTCTCAATTTAATTTAAAGGAAACCATTATTTGTACATATAAAATTTTGTCTGAATTCTTTGTTCAACCTATGTTCTTGGGGCTTTGATTTTTCCCTTACAATTATAGAATCATGTTCTACTTAAAAATGCTGATATGTTAATATGGATACATTGAGTGTATAGCTCAGTTTGAAGATAATTGGCATATTTACAGTGGTGAGTCATTAAAATTATAACTGTCATATATTTCTGTGTTTATTTAATCTTTAATTTTTCTCAGCGTTATCTTGTAAGTTGTGAAGATTATTTTTTTCAAGGTTTATATAGACTTTATTATTATAAGGAGGAATCTACTGATCAGGGCTTTATAAACCAAAATATGTGGTCCCAGGATGTCACCATGAGAAAATTGAGAGGTCATGATTATAGAAGAGGTCACTGTAGTCGAAGGACATAATCCAGGGAAGACCAGCCAGGAATGTAGCAGACATGGTTAGGACAGGCCAGTGGTGGTCAGCTAAGGGTCAGGGATAGGACAGCCCCTTCACTCCTACTTCTTGTAGCTCTCCAGATGTGACAGAACCCAGCACTATGGCAGGAGGAAACACAGCAAATAAGATCTAAGCCCACTGGTGGCATCCTGGATTCTGAAGACTCACATTCAAGGCCTGGTCCTGAGCTGCTCTCTGAGGGCTTGGGATGCATCCAAACTGGGAACACCAGGAGCTGTCTGGTTAGGCCTGTCGGGGTCCTCGGCACTTATGGTGTCAGGATAGGCAAGATTACATGAAATGACTTCAGATAGTGACCAGCAGTAGCCCAATGTCAGGAAGTCCAGTTTTGAAGATTTTAAATTAGATTTAATACTACCATGATGTGTTTTATGATGCTTTAATAAATTGAGTTAAAGATTTTCACTTTCTATCTTCTATGTTGCTGGTATATAGACATAGGTTTGATTTCCTTAAATTGATATTGTATCTTAAAACCTTATTCACTTTAGTTTATTTAGTTAGACTATATTCTTTTAATTTTCTACATGCAAAAATGTCATTTGTTGTCTTTATGATATATATTATCATAAAGAATTTTAATTTTTTTTAATTTATTCATTTGTCAGAGAGAGAGGAAGAGAGAGCGAGCGAGCACAGGCAGACAGAGTGGCAGCAGAGGCAGAGGGAGAAGCAGGCTCCCTGCCGAGCAAGAGCCCGATGTGGGACTCGATCCCAGGACGCTGGGATCATGACCTGAGCTGAAGGCAGCCGCTTAACCAACTGAGCCACCCAGGCGTCCCTATCATAAAGAATTTTAAAAATCATTAGGTTAAAATTGTCAAAATTTTAAAAAAATCTAGATTTCAAGATTAATGTAATATTTAGAATGACTTTTTATACACTAAAGTTATTACAACAATGTTATTTTATGATTTGGTTAGGGGCAACCATCATCAGTTTGGCTTCATGTTTCCATTGTAGGGTCTTTCAAGTTGATAGTTTTCAATGCTGACTGAATTTTAGTCACCTGTGAAGCTCCTGACCACACACACACACACACACACACACACACACACACACACAGTGTCCAGTTCTCTGTCCTAAGACATTAGGATATTTTATTGGTCTAAGATGGTCTGGAAATTATTAGCTTTTAAAAACTTGCAGGAGGGTTGCAGTTTGCAACCCAGTTTGCAGGAGGGTTGAGAATCTATGAGCTAAACACGGTTGCTCAAACTCTTGTGTGCATCAGAATCATTTGGAGAGCTGATTCAGCAAGTGTGTGCTGGAACCTGAAAACTGATAATATTTACCAATTGCTTAAGGTGACTTTGATGCTGATATTCCGGCACCACATTTTGAGAAGCACTTCTAGCCTGACTTTATGTCTTATTGATTCTTACCCAGAATAAGAAAACAGCATATATGATTGAGGAATTTCAGTAATCTTTGTGGTTGCCTGTTTTCAGAGCTAGTGCATTCTAGTTTGTTTTTCTGGTAATCAGAAATTTTGAAAATGCAAACTTTGCTCTTGTGAGGGAAGCTTATATGTTAGCATATCCTTCTAGAATAATTTCTCCAACAATCAGTTTTATTAAAAATGAAGTCCCCAGGGTGCCTGGGTGACTCAGCTGCTTAAGCATCAATCTTCTGCTCAGGTCATGATCTCAGGGAGTCATTGAGCCCTGCATTGGGCTCCCTGATTGGCTGGTAGCCTGCTTCTCCCTCTCACTCTTCTTGCTTCTCCCCTTCTTTGTGCTCTCTTTTTCTCTCTCTTTGTTTAAAATAAATAAATAAAATCTTTAAAAAAATATGAGGTCCTCATATTTCCAGTGTCATTTTTCAATGAATTATTAATTTGGAAGAGACTTCCAAGAATGTTAAATAATATTGAACAATTTAATATGTGTAAAACTAGAGTCTTAGGAGCAGGAGAGAATGGACAGAATATGTATTTTAAGAGATAACTGTCAAAATTTTTCTTCCTTTTTTTAAAAAAATGTCATTACTGAAAGGTATAATAGTCATTAAAATAGTGTGAAGGAGGTACAATAAATAAGAATGCACATAGTAGTGGTCTTCATGGTATTTCATCACTGGAAAACCTCAAAAGACTAACAAGAAAGGGTCGATAACTAAGTTGATACATATTCCTGCAATAGAATGATATGCAGCAATAAAAGACTACTATTTTGTTCAAAAAATATTAATACTGATATAATCTACGGACATAGCTTTTAGATGTAATCTATGAACAATTAATCTGGTACACTGAAACCAGCATGGTTCTCCTCTCTGCAGAAGAGATGCTTGATTAAAAATTGTTATGAAGGAGTCTCGATAATTTTGTTTTTGTACATTTCTGTGTATAACAAAGTTTATTAGGGAAAATAATATTTTGTATTTGTATGTATTCTTATTCTCTTTGTAGATTAATGTAACTGAAAATTTATAAACATGATATTTGTAAAGAGCCACTTTTGCACTTATGGATTGATTTGATGATTGTTTCATTTGGTTTCTACTTTACCTTCATTTTTTTTCCTCCTACACTCTTTTTTGTTTTTTAAAGATTTTATTTATTTATTTGTCAGAGAGAGAGAGAGAGCGAGCACAGGCAGACAGAGTGGCAGGCAGAGGCAGAGGGAGAAGCAGGCTCCCCGCCGAGCAAGGAGCCCGATGTGGGACTCGATCCCAGGACACTGGGATCATGACCTGAGCCAAAGGCAGCTGCTCAACCAACTGAGCCACCCAGGCATCCCTCCTCCTACACTCTTAACATTGTTTCTAATTATATTTTAATATGTGAAATGGAATTAATTGTATTTATTTTTTCTTCTAGAAATGAAAAGGTCTTTTCATGCCTTCTACCAAGAATGTTGTTTACAGTTTGCTATTTCCTGACTTTTTAATTTTAGTGACTCTGAGTGGTGTGAGGTGTATTTCATTGAGATTTTGATTTGTATTTCCCTGATGCTGAGTGATATTGAACACTTTTTCATGTGTCTGTTGGCCATTTGGATGTTTTCTTTGCAAAAATGTCTGTTCATGTCTTCTGCCCATTTCTTAATTAGATTATTTGTTCTTTGGGTGTTGAATTAGTTAAGTTCTTTATAGACTTTGGATGCTAGCCATTTATCTGATATATCATTTTTCAATATCTTCTCCCATTCTGTCAGTTGTCTTTTGGTTTTGTTGACTGTTTCCTTTGCTGTGCAAAAGATTCTGACCTTGATGAAGTCCCAGAAGCTCACTTTTCCCCTTGCTTCCCTTGCTATTGACAAAGTTTCTAGAAAGAGGTTGCCATGGCTGAGGTCAAAGAGGTTGCTGCCTGTATTCTCCTCAAGGATTTTGATGGATTCCTGTCTCACATATAGGTATTTCATCCGTTTTGAGTATTTTTGTGTGTGGGATAAGGAAATGGTCCAGTTTCATTTTTCTGCATGTGGCTGTCCAATTTCCCCAACACCATTTGTTGAAGAGACTGTCTTTTTTCTATTGGACATTCTTTCCTGCTTTGTCGAGATCAGTTAACCATAGAGAGGAAGGTCTATTTCTTCTGGCTCTCTATTCTGTTCCATTGATCTGTGTGTCTATTTTTGTATCTATGTGTCTATTTATGTATCACATGTATCTATGTGTCTATGGTACCATAGTGTCTTGATGATTACAGCTTTGTAATAGAGCTTGAAGTCTGGAATTGTGATGCTACCAACTTTGGCTTTTTTTTTTTTTTTCTTCAACATTCTGCTGGCTATTAGGGGTCTTTTCTTGTTCCATATAAATTTTAGGATTATTTGTTCCATTTCTTTGGAAAAAAATGATGGTATTTTGATAAGGATTGCATTAAATGTGTAGATTGCTTTAGGTAGCATAGACATTGTCACAATGTTTATTCTTTCAATCCTTGAGCATGGAACGTTTTTCCATTTCTTTGTGTCTTCCTCAATTTCTTTCTTCAGTATTCTATGCTTTTCTGAGCATAGATCCTTTGCCTCTTTGGTTTGGTTTGGTTATAATTTTGGATGCAATTCTAAATGGAATAGACTCTTTAATTTCTCTTTCTTCTGTCTTGGCGTCAGTGTATAGAAATGTAACTGATTTCTGTACATTGGTTTTATATCCTGACACTTTACTGAATTCCTGTATGAGTTCTAGCAGTTTTCGAGTGGAGTCTTTTGGGTTTTCCACATAAAGTATCATATCATCTGCAAAGAGTGGGAGTTTGAATTCTTCTCTGATTTGGATGCCTTTTATTTCTTTTTGTTGTCTGATTGCTGAGGCTAGGATTTCTAGTACTATGTGGAATAGCAGTGGTGACCTTAGGGGAAAAGCTCTCAGTTTTCCCCATTGAGAATGATATTCACTGTGGGTTTTTCATAGATGGCTTTGATAATATTGAGGTATGCACCCTCTAATGCCTACACTTTGAAGAGTTTTGATCAAGAAAGGATGCTGTATTTTGTCAAGTGCTTTTTCAGCATCTATTGAGAGTATCATATGGTTCTTGTTCTTTCTTTTATTAATGTATTATTTCACATTGACTGATTTGTGGATATTGAACCAACCTTGCAGCCCAAGAATAAGTCTCACCTGGTCGTGGTGAATAATCCTCTTAATATACTGTTGGGTGCTATTGGCTAGTATTTGGTGAGAATTTTTGCATCCGTGTTCTGTAATTTTTTTGATAGGGTCTTTATCTGGTTTTGGGATCAAGGTAATGCTAGCCTCAAAAATGAGTTTGAAAGTTTTCCTTCCATTTCTATTTGTTGATACGGTTTCAGGAGAATAGGTACTAATTCATTTTTAGATGTTTGGTAGAATTCCGCTGGGAAGCTGTCTGGCCCTGGGCTCTTGTTTGTTGGGAGATTTTTGATGACTGTTTCAATCTCCTTACTGGTTATTGGTCTGTTCAGGTTTTCTATTTCTTCCTGGTTCAGTTTTGGTAGTTTATATGTCTCTAGGAATGCATCCATTTCTTCCAGATTGTCATATATTTGGCATATATTTGCTCATAATATATTCTTATAATTGTTTGTATTTCTCTGGTGTTGGTTTTGATCTCTCCTCTTTCATTCATGATTTTATTAATTTGGGTCCTTTCTCTTTTCTTTTTGATAAGTCTGTCCAGGGGTTTATCAATCTTATTAATTCTTTCAAAGAACCAGCTCCTAGTTTCATTGATTTGTTCTACTGTTGTTTTTGTTTGTTTGTTTGTTTGTTTCAATTTCATTGATTTCTGTTCCTAGAATTGCCGCTCTTATTTTCTCCTATCTCCTGTTGAGTTTGTAGGTGTTCAGAATGGTTTGATATCTATTTGGCTGAACTTCTGGGACCTAATGGTATTTCAGTCTGCTACTCCTCTGACATCTTGCTTCCTCCCATCCCTAACATTTCATTTTGCTTATAAGACCCATATTGTTAAAATTCAAAGTACACAGAAATTTTAGACATTATGTTTCTCATGATTAACATATTGTAAATGACAAGGGTGAAATCCAGATAAGATTAATAGATTTACTTAAATTAGATATTTATTCAAGTATAAAACAGTATTAGTGTCTGCATCTCATATATTTCAGTGAAATTATATTTCCTACCCCCCAAAATAATACCTCTTAATTTTTAGACACCTCATGTTTTTAAATTTTTATGTCCTAGAATATATAGACTACATTTCTACTATAATAAAACTTCAAGAGGCACCTGGGTGGCCCAGTGGGTTAAAGCCTCTGCTTTCATCTCAGGTCATGATCCCAGAGTCCTGGGATCGAGCCCCACATTGGGATCTCTTCTCAGCAGGGAGTCTGCTTCCTCCTCTCTCTCTGCCTACTTATGATCTCTGTCTGTCAAAGAAATAAATAAAATCTTAAAAAAAACTTCATATATTAAGATGTTATTTTTCAACATTTTTTTTGTTAGTTTGCAGTAAGACCCATTATCAGGTGATGGAATTATTCTGTCCCAATATCAGTGATGTATAATATTAAAGACTTAAATTTCCTGGGTTATATGTCTTTTTGGATTTTCTGTGACTCTGTTCTATGTTTTCTTCAAATTAGAGTTCATAATTCAGGATTAAATATAATATTGACAAAACTAATAGTACATAGGATAAAAGGGGTGGCAGAACCAGGGAATGATTTTTAAAGCACATGCTCAGAAGTGGCACACATTCCTTTTGCCCACTCTTTTCTGGCCAAGGAATATGGCCAAACCATGAGTAAAACAGATGTCAATGAGATAGGAAGGTATATTCCTCTTTAAGGGAATGGAAGAAAATATTTTGGAAAAATAAAACTTTCACAAATAAGTATATTCTCTTCAAATTTATTGAAGTACTTGCAACATACAAGGAACTGCAAATACTTTAAAGTTGGTGAGCTTTGACATACAAATACACCCATGAAGCCATATCCACCATAAAATACAGAATATTTCCATCATCCATAAAAAATTATTCATGCTCTTTTTCAATACCTCTTATCCTTAAACTCTGTCACCATGCAACAAATTTCAGTGACTATATTTAATTCACAGTGTAAAGGTACATATAAACAGACTTGTATAGGATGTACTCTTTCTTAACTCACTTCTTTGACCTACCATAGCATTTGAGATTCATAGCTACTGGTTGTCTCTTTCAATGTCTTGTTCCTTCTTATTATTTAGCAAACTCTATTTGGTGGATATATGAAACTGTATCTGTTAATTAGTCAATGGACATTTGGATTGTCTCCACTTATTGGCTAATATGATTAGTGCTGCTAAGAAGAGTCAAACAATATCTATATGGATATATGCTTTGACTCCTTTGGGGTAAATAGATAGAGGTAATATGACTGGGTTGCATGGTAAATGTATATTAACTTTATAAGAATCTAGCAAGCTGTTTGCTAGATTGGTTGTATATTTTTTCATCCAGTCAGCAGTATTTGAGAATGGAAAATCTTCTGTATCCTTGATAATCTCAGCTATATAGTCAATCAATTTAATTTTAGTCATTCTATTAGGTACTGTTTTAATTTGAGTTTCTCTAATGTTGGTCTTTTTTTAAATCAAGTAACATTAATTTCCTTAATAAAGTGATATCCAGATTTTAATTGTATTCCTCTCCAATTCAGTTAAGATATATTGCAAGAAATGTGTTTATTTTATTGGAGGTGTCAAATTTGCCACCTTGAAGTTGTCATAATTATTATTATCCCTTAAGTGGAATTACATTACCTAAAAAGTCTTTCCACAGTGAAGAAGTAAAAAGTTTTTGCCATCAACAAGCAAAAAGGTAACCTACTAAATAAGAGCAAATATTTGCAAATCACATATTTAATAAGGCATTAATATCCAAAATATATAGAGAATTTATACAACTTAATGTCAAAAAAATTAAAAGCACCAAATGATCTCATTAAAAATTGTCAGAAGTTTTGAATTATTCTCCAAAGAAAACATACAGGTGTCCAAAAGGCACATGCAAAGATGTGAAAAGCCACAAATTATCAGAAAAAAATGGAAATGAAAATCACAATGAGCTATCCCTGTCAAATTGGCTATCATCAAAAAAACAAAAACAAAAAGCAAGTGTTGGTGACAATATGGAGAAAATAGAACTCTCATACACTGTTGGTAGGAAGGTAAATTTGTTCAGTCCATTTAAAAAACAGTATGGAGATGCCTCCAAAAATTAAAACAGAAATACCATACAATCCAGCAATTCCACTTCAGAGAGTACTTATATGAAGGAATTGAAAACACCAGTCCTAAAAGACATATGTACACTTATGTTCATTGGAACATTATTTACAATAGTCAAGATATTGAAACAACCTAAGTAGATAAATGGATAAAAATGATAGATAAATGGATAAAAAGTATGTGAGGATACACACACACACACACACACACACACACACACGAAGATTGCTAAAAAGAATGAAATATTTCTACTTGTGACAACATGGATGGACCTTGAGAATATTATGCTAAGGGAAGTAAGTCAGACAGAGAAAGACAAATACCATATGATTTCATTTATTTGTGGAATTTAAACAAACAAACAAAATAGAAACCGACTAACAGATGCAAAAAAAAACAAAAAACAAAAAACAAAAAAATAACAAACTATTGGGGCGCCTGGGTGGCTCAGTGGGTTAAAGCCTCTGCCTTCAGCTCAGGTCATGATCCCAGGGTCCTGGGATCGAGCCCCACATCAGGCTCTCTGCTCAGTGAGGAGCCTGCTTCCTCCTCTCTTTCTCTGTCTGCCTCTCTCCCTATTTGTGATCTCTGTCTGTCAAATAAATAAATAAATAGTCTTTAAAAAAAAGCTATTGGAAACCATATTGGGAAGGTGTTGTGGAATGGACAAAATGGTGAAGAAGATTACAAGATACAAACTTTTAGTTATAAAATATATAAGACATGGAGATGATATATATAGCATAGAGATATAATGGATATGGAACTAATAGGATATTATATGTAACTTATACATCAAATAAATAAATAAATCATAATATACTAACACCCTTATAAATAAATAAAATTAACAATATCAGCAACAGTAACAAAATTACCAAGGATGGATATTATGCCAAAGGGACACATGAGCCAACTGAAAGAGCTCACCCTGTCCAAGCTTGTAACAATTTGAGAAAAATAATAAATAAAACACTATCAGATTATTGTTCCAAGTCTAAAATAAATATCAAGTTGTCCATAATGATATAAATAAATAATACAAATAAAAATGGTTAGAAAGAAATAAATCTCCAATGTAGGAGAATTTAAATGATTTATAGGGATATTCCCTCCACCCTACAAAAGTTGGGAGAATAGTTCTTCATTCCCTAAGTGTGCATTCTATTTCCTCTGAAAGTGTACATTATGAAAAAGAGTGGGGAAAATGACTTTACAGTGGATAAATCAAACAAACACTACCTCAGCCAGGTAATCAAGAAACATTTAATAGGAATATGTCATGCTGATAATATGTTCTACTTTATTTCTGTGGTCTTTCTCTCAAAACACAGAATTTTTTTGTTTTGTTTTGTTTATGTGAAAAACAGACACATAAATATCAATAGACATTCTACAAATACCTAACCACTATTCAAAATTGTGAAGATTATAAAAAACTAGGAAAGCCTGAAAAATTGTCATAGCCAATAGGAGTCCAAGGACCTATGGTTACTAAATTAATGTGAGGTCTTAGATGAGATCCGGGAACAGTAAAAATTCATGAAGTTAAAAAAAAACACACACACACAAGGATATAAGTAATAAATTATGGATCTTTAAAAAATGTATATTAATATTGGTTTTGTTAATTGTAACAAATATACCAAACTAATGTAAGATGTTAATAATAAAGGAAACTAGACATGGGATATATGGGAAACTCTATTAGCTTTGCAAATTTCCTGTAAATTTATTTTGATGTCAATTTTTAAAATTCATTCCAGGGGTGCCAGGGTGGCTCAGCTGGTTAAACATTTAACTCTATGTTTTGGCTTAGGTCATGATCTCAGGATCCTGAGACTAAATCTCTGCATCAGGCTCCATGCTCATCAGAATCTGCTTGAGATTCTCTATATCCCTCTGCTATTTTCCCAACTCTTTCTCATTCTCAAATAAATAAATACATACTTTAAATCAATAAATTCACTCCAGGATTTTGTATTTATTCTTAGTATAATAAAATCTCCTTTTTAAAAGATTTTATTTACTTATTCGTCAGAGAGAGAGAGCACAACCAGGAGGACTGGCTGGCAGAAGAAGAAGCAGGCTCCCTGGTGAGCAAGGAGCCCATTATAGGACACAATCCCAGGACCCTGGGATCATGACCTGAACCTAAGGCAGATATTTAACAGGCTGAGCCACCCCTGAATCCCATAAAATCTTTTTTACATTTTGTCTTTGTATTATAGGAAACATAATAAGATCTTTTTAAAACTACTTTACCAATCTCTGCCTTTTAAAAAATATTTTATTTATTTGATAGTGAGTGAGAGAGAGAACACAAGTGATGGGGGAGGGGCAGAGGAGGAGGGTGAAACAGACTGCCTGCTGAGCAAGGCAGGACTGATGCAGGACTCAATTCCAGGACTCTGGGACCATGACCTGAGTCAAAGGCAGATGCCCAACTGACTGACGTAGCCAGGCACCCCAATCTCTGCCTATTTATTTATTTATTTATTTATTTTTAAATATTTTATTTATTTACTTGAGAGAGACAAAGATAATGACAGAGAGCACCAGCAGGAAGGAGGGGGTAAGGCAGACTCCCTGCTAAGCGGGGATCCTGTTTTGGGGACTCTATCCCATCACCCTGGGATCAAGACATTAGATTAAGGCAGACACTTAACTGACTGATCCACCCAGGCTCGGCCCCATCTCTGCCTTTTTAATTGCAATATTTAGATCTCTAATATCTAGTATTTGAAAATGAAAAATACCCATTTAGGTTTGTTAACAAAATTAAAATTAGTTTGTCAATCTCACTAGATTAATTCCAAATATTTATTAGTTATGTACATTGAAAACTTTACCTGATACTCTAAAAATTTTCAATAGTCATATATGTATTCAAAAGAATTTAAAGGAAAATATAGTATTTTATGTTTATGCAGGTAGCTACCATTTATTTTATTCTTCATAAAGATACTCTTTTTCTTCTAATTTTCCTTCAGCCTGAAAATCTTTTAGCATTTTATTTGTAGAATTATTTGATGTATTGTTTTCTTTCTCTCTCTCTCTCTCTTTTCTGTTTTTGTTTGTTTGTTTTTCTCCCCTGTCTTCTAGCTTGATATTTTCTGACAAAAAATCAAGGCCATTAAAATATGTGTTCCCCTAAATATAATGTTACATATTTCTCCAGGTGTTTTCAAAATATATTCCTTATCTTCAGCAATTTGGAATATAATAGTGATATTTGGCCTGGCCTTATTTGGAGTGTTGTGTAAAAAGTAACCACACAACATGGACAGACTATAGATAGAGCTCATTGTGGTTTTGGATAACAGCCACTTTTCCATTATATCAAGCAAATGAAATGTTCAGACATGTAGTTAAATATATAAGGTGTTTTGCCAAGGATAAATAGTAAGTTTCAAAAAGGTAGTGACAACAGTTCTGACTTATAAACAATAAGAACAGTCAAAGATGTATTTTTATTTCCTGCCATCATATACCAAAGGAGAGAGAGAGAGAGAGAGAGAGAGAGAGAGAGACAGAAATACTATGTATAACCTCATATACATTTATAGTTTCTAATTTGACAGGGAGTTAATATGTGGAGATATTACAGGTTTATATTTTGTCTAGCACAAGATTTTGGCTTGTGCATGCACATAAAGTGATGGCTGAACAAAAAAGGTAATAAATGGTTTTAAAAGTAGTGACTAAGACCTTTAAAATTTGAGCCAGTAAAAGAAAATTAAATTTTGAAGATTATTTGGACAAACAAATGGCATTAACGTGTATTATTTATTATTGGGTAATAGGACTTGCTTGTTTTGTTATTTTGAATCGACTTTCAGTTCCTTTTTTTTTTAAAGAATTAACAAATTGAATGTGTCTTTCTCCTCTTTCGATAAGGCATGTGACTTTATACCTTTTTAGGATGTCCTCTGAACTCTGCATTATATAGTTATGAGATCCTACAGTGCAAGAGTTGTTCAGAATTGTGGGCCAGGTGATCCCTTTCTCTGGGTGTGTTTTAAAATCTGTCACCTAGATCTTAAAATTTTGTTATTATTCTTATCCAAGTCCTGGTGAAAATAATTCCTTGATATGCATCCTTCAGTGATGAATCTCAGTCATGAGTATATAGAAGTGGGCCTAGTATTTGATATTTAGGATAGATAATGTTGTCTCTGACTAAGCAAAGGAATTCTGCCCAAGGCAAATTATTTTCTACCATACAAATAAGTTTATTAAAGTAGAATGCCCACAGGCCAACTTCTCCATAAGCTCACAGTGGGCTAAATTTTAATATGGGGGATGAATTAAAAGAATCACATCTATCTAATATCTATCTATTAATCTACCATCTATCTATCTATTATCTATTAGCTATCATTTGTCAGTTATCTAATCATCCATTCTTTCCTCTAGCTCTGTATTTCTCTATCTTGCTCTCTCTCTATATATATTTCTTAATATCTGACATGTTTAATCCAAAGTCTCCTAATTTCTCTACTCCCACATCTTTCTCAAAGAGTAGTAGCTAAATGTTTTCATGTTGAACAGGTATTTTTAGAAATGGCAATATCTATGTATAATATTCATAAAATATTCTACAGTTCAAAGTTTTGCTACAAATTTTATTATATATCTGTTCTAGAAACTCACAATGATTGGCTTTATTATCTTCCTTTACAGATTAGAAAACTAAATGTAGAGAAGATTATGAAGAAATCAGTCAATAAGGATGAAAATGAGATGAAAAAATGCCTCCTATTTCAAAGACTTCCTTTTTTCACTTCATAAAGAGTAGTGTGAGATCATAATGTGGTCTATATATAGCCTCTAGCATTCTGTGAAAATTCTGATATCCTCTAACTTCAATATCAGGAGTGGTCTCATAACCATCCACTATGTCTTTTAGTGGTTCAGGACATCTGGATTTTAGAATCACTTATAATAAGATTTTGTGGCTAAAGAAGTTAAACCATCATGATATCTCTTTGTGACATAGAGGAGTCAAAAATTAAATGGATAGAAGAAAGAAACTATTGTATATAAACAGTCAGAATTTTAGGATTTCCCCTCTTCAGAAGCACTGGTGTTATAACTGGTGAATGGAATTTCATATATGCTAATAAAAGGTGTTTTCTATTATTTCTATTAATTCCCTCAGGAAGTAGTTTATTTTGTTTTAAAATGCAAATGAAGACCACCTCAAAGAATATTTCTATTTGTATGCTGTTAAACTACTCACTTTTTATAAATCCAGCGTTAAGAATATACTGAGCCTGGGGAGGAGGTGTCGCAGCTGGTAAGAGAGATGTCAGTGGTCCTTTAGGTTAGCGGGGAAAGAGCCACTCAGGAAACGCAGTAGACTTGGAGTTGGTGACAGGAATTTATTGAGACCAGTCAGCAAGGTGGTGTGGCCCTCGGTTGAGTCCCTGAGGCCGGCGCAGCCTCTGCGTCGTTTTCTCGTGTGGAGTAGCCTCTGACTTTCGGGAGACGCTCCAAGCTGCAAGAGACTGGGGTTTGGCATGATTCGAGGCTGTCTGCTGAGGCTGCTCCTGATCCCGCTTCTTCAGCCCACTGAAATCATCACTGTCTAGCTGCTCCAACTTGGAATTACCCTAGACTCCTCATTTCTACTCATAAGTTACATCAAGTCCACTGAAGATTCATTCACTCAACACCTACTCAGTTTTTACTTTCTGCCAGGGTCGCGACTAGCAGATGATGTAGAGTTAAAAGGCATGTGATTGGGAGGAGGAGCAAGATGGTGGAGAAGTAGCAGCTGAGACGACATCAGGCAGCAGGAGATCAGCTAGATAGCTTATCAAACCACTGCGAACACCTACAAATCCAACAGGAGATCGAAGAGAGGAAGAACAGCAATTCTGGAAACAGGAAATCGACCACTTTCTGAAAGGTAGGACTGGCGGAGAAGTGAATCGAAAGCGACGG
>PISX010009166.1:0-77443 GCA_004024625.1 Mellivora capensis | reverse complement strand
ATCCTTGGTCACTTCTTAATATCAAAATTTACGCAGGTTTCTCTTTTGAATGTCTTCTACATTTAAAGAGGCAATCATACAAAAACTCCTATATTCCAGACACGATAAATTCTTTGTTTCAGCCAACTCTTAATGGAGGGGCAACTAGTACAACACCATCTCCCCGGACAAAAAGCATCGGAATATTCCGTTTTGTTGATTTATATATCTCTTCATATGTTTCCTCATCAATTTCTATAGTAGTCACAGTTTCTTCCACATCTCCCAATATCATATTTAAATGCTGATCATAAGCATGTAATCTGCCTCGAAGCTCTCTGTCATTTCTCATTTTCACATAAATTCGCTCATCCAGGCTGAGCCTGATGAGATCCAGGGGCTCTTCTACAGTGTTGGTGGTTTGTTGCTGGTCCACGTCGTCCGCCATGTTTCAAACCCTGAGCCCTTTCCCCAATATAGATCTTTATAAACCTAAAAGAAGATATACTTTCTAAATTTAGATTTAAACTTAATCAGTATTTTTGAAAAATATAAAGTTAGTACAAAGACTAACAGTAGGCTTTAGATTTCTTAGAATTTGATTCTCAAAAGATGTGATTTTTTTTTCCTTCATTTTGAGTCTGGAGGAGGGTCTTCACATAATGTGCTATCAATCTATTTTTAGCAAGTAGAAATTCAAAATTTGAAACATATTGACTCTGATTTGCTATTTATCTTTCTTGACATCAGTACCATCAAGAATGTTACTTATTGAGATGCCTGGGTGGCTTAGTTGGTTAGGTGTCTGCCTTCTGCTCAGGTCATGATCCCAGGGTCCTGAGATTGAGCCTCCCCCAACCCATGGGAGCCCGATGGTGGGTTCTGTGCTTCATGGAGAGTCTCCTTCTCTGCCCTTCCTCCCTGCCCTCTTTCTCTCCTTCAAATAAATAAAATATTTAGGGAAAAAAAAGAATGTTACTTTTAAAATATATTAAGAAGCTGATTAGAAAAGCTATCACTTTGTTAACAGTTTTACTTAAGGTAATAAAACCTGTGTTATACAGACAATGAAATGTGTTGTTTTAATTTATAAAAATAAATCTGGGTGATTTTAAAGAATAGAGAGAGAGTTCCTTTCCTGTCAGTTGTTGAATGAAAAACTAAAAACATGTTAGCAGTATCTCTGGTTGTAGAAAATTCTTAAGAACTCTGTGGGTCTTCCATAGATGTCATAAGATTCACTCCATCAGATAAGAGGCTCACCAAGAGATCTTTCCAAAGAAGTTTCCACACTATTTTTGGCTTCTGCTGAGGTGGCTAAGGGGATCTAAGATCTATGATCCCTTCCTTATTCTCTTCAAAGAGTCTTTTTTGCTACTAAACACTCTGATCTTTTGATCTTTCTGAAGAATCTTAGAAAACTAATCTCTTAATTTTAAATAAAAATTAAATTAAATAAAATCTCTTAATTTTAGCCTCTTTGTAATACAGGTAGGTTAAGAATTTCCAAAATCATCAAGTCCTGGTTTCTTTTTGTTTAACAGCTCCTTCATCAATTTATCTCTCTTCTCTCACATTTTACTCTAAGGAGAAAGAAAAAATCAGTCTGTACCTTTATTTTCCTTGGGAATCTTTTCAGCTAAATAGTGAGATTCATTGCTTACAAGCTTTGTTTTCCACATAATTGCACGACACAGTCCTGCTAAGTTTTCTGCCACTATTAAAAAAAAAATCCCCTTTCTTCTGGTTTCCAATAACATGTTCTCATTTCCTTCAGAGCCCTCTTGGACAGTCTTTAACACCCATATTTCTGTTAACAGTCTATTCAAAGAAATCTTGACTTTTTTCATGTTTCTCAGAATTCGTCTAGTCTATGCCTGCTGCCTGATAGCAAAATCAATTCCAATTTGTAGGTATTTGTTACAGCAACAGCTCACTTCTGATACTGAAATCTAGAACAGTTTTCCACTAGTGCTAATAAATTGCTACAACCTGAATGGTTTAAAACCACACAAAATTATTATTTTACAGTTCTATAGATTAGAACTCCAGTATGGTTAACATTGGACTAAAACTAAGAGTGGCAGATTATATTCCTTTCTGGATTCTCCAAGGGAGTATCAATTTCCTGCTTATTCAAATTATTGACTGAGTTCAATTTCTTATGGTTGTTAAGGACTGGAGTCTCCGTTTTCTTGCTGACTAGAAACTGAAGTTTGTTCTCAGAGCTTAGAGCCCGCTGCATTTTTTGGCTCATGGCCCCATCCTTATCTTTCTAAAGCCAACAACAGTGATGAGTTCTTTTTACATTTCATCTCACTGACCCATTCTTCTGCCTTTCTCTTCTGTTTTGAAGAGCTCATGTGATTCGACTGGGCCCATCCAGACAATGCCAGATAATCTCACCATCTCAAGTGAGCTTACCTTGATCATATCTGTGAAGTCCTATTTGCTGTGTTAAGTAACATACTCACAGGTTTGGAAGATTAGGTAATGGGCATCCTGTAGGAGATGGGGTGGGTGAGTGAGGGGGATGGGGGCATTCTTCTAACTACCCAAATATATTTAAGGAAAAAAGTGTTTGAAAATATGAGCAATGAACTAGGGAGTGTAAAAATGAGAAGTTTTGGAAAAGAATCTAATAGAAATGAAACATATCACAATCAAAACTACAAACTTAAAGAACGGTTTAGTAGAATTGACCCAACTAAAGAGAGAATTTGTGTTCCAAAGAAATAGGCATCAAAGAGAGATACATCATAGGGAGAAAAAAGGTAGAAATTTCCAGAGAAAATATGGATGGATCATGGAACAGATGAACAGAATGAAGATATAATATGTACAATTAGTGTTCTAAATGGAGAAAATAGAAATAAGGAAATATATGAAGGAGTAATTGCAGAGAAATTTCTAGAATTGTTGAAAAATACCTAATTGTCATATCCTGGTAGACAAGGAAACTGAAACAGGATAAATTACAAGAAAATTACATCCAAACACATAAAAATGAAACTGTAGAATCCCAACAATAAAGAACTGGCAGGAGCTAGAAAAATAAGAGTCTCTGCTCTGCTAAAGGCAATTAGATTAATGGTTGATTTCTAAATATCTCAAAGAGAAGCCAGAAGTTTTTGGGATATGGGATCTATCTGGAAGATTCCCTTTCTCTGTGAATAGCTTCTACCTCATTCTACTCACTTTTCTCTTCTGATTATATATTATTGTGAAGGTCTTATTTGTATTTTTTCACTCAACTTTTAAATACAATGTGACATTTCTAATATCTAACAAATATGAACATAAATAAATGTATAATATATTTAACTATTTATTCAGCAAATAACCATTGTCAGTTCACTGTGTTGTTCACTATACCCCACGTTGTATTCCAGGCATTGGGGATATATAAAAAAACTATCATTCTGTATTGGTATCTATTTATATCACTCCTTCATCAGTTGGAATTTGTAAGTGTAGCCAACCTTTAATCTGTTTTTTTTTCATTCACATATAATGTATTATTAGCCCCAGGGGTACAGGTCTGTGAATCATCAGGCTTACACATTTCACTGCACTCACTATAGCACATACCTTCCCCCAATGTCATACCTTTAATCAAGGTATGGCGTTGGGGAGAGAAGATGACTTCTCTCATTTGTCTGTCACTTAAAAACCTTCATATCTCTGTAACTTGTATCTTATATGACTTTTCAGCAATTCCATGGACTCTCCTAAATGCTACAGTTTATATAGGACATGGCAGCTATCATCATATAAAAGTAATTTGTTTAGCACCTAATTTGTGCTCACTATTCTGTTTGGCACTTTCCAAACACTGGGAAAAGCATTACAGACCTCGTGTATCTTGCAGTGTCATTAAAGCCTATTTATTATAGTAAGTCTTGGCAGACTCTCGTTATTTCTGTTACACAATTGAATTATTTTGGATGTTTAATAAGTTGAGTTCCTCATCAATTATATTAGAATGAATTATAGAATACATATTAAAAGCTATTGCTTTATTTTTCAAGCATGACTAATGTAAGAAAATCTCATGACTTTATTCCATTTCATCAGAACAAGAATTCCTTATTCAATAAAAGGGAATCCAAGACAGCACAGGGGATTTAGCGCCTGAGATTTAGTGGAGAATAAAATAAAATGACTGTAACTTTTCATAATGAAAGCATAAGCTTTATATTCTTTCAGAGTTGCACAATGATATTTA
The DNA here is from genome assembly GCA_004024625.1 of Mellivora capensis. NCBI lineage: Eukaryota > Metazoa > Chordata > Mammalia > Carnivora > Mustelidae > Mellivora > Mellivora capensis. Next base: position 73,236 of record PISX010009166.1, on the reverse strand, counting down.
TCTGGAGTTTAAGAAAACATCTTACTAATTATTAGTGAATAATAATTTACTAGGTCTTACTAGATAGTTTTATCTGGAAAATATATAATTTTCTTGTAACATCTCTTTTGTAGAGATAGAATATTAGTGTCAAACAGAATTGGTTTGAGTCCTAGCTTTGCGATACCAGATATGACTCCTCAGACAAAGCATAAATCTTCTCTGAGCTTTTACTCACCATAAAAAAATAAAAACAACTGGAATTCAACTGCAGTTTCTTTCTTTTTTTAACATAACTTTGAATTAGCATGCCTGTATTAGCAGGAAACCAAAGTTTCTATCTTGAAGTCTTCTCTATGTCCACTTTCATTGCCCAAGATTCCCAGAGTACTATTCCTTCAGATATGGGCTACCCTGCTTCCAAATCCCAAGCAGACAGAAGGAAGTCCATCTGTTGCTTTCTGTCAGTACACATGGAGCTACTATGGAAAACTGGTTCCCTAGCACATTCTAACTGATGATTTAATTTGATGATAAAATGATGATAAAATTTGATGATTTAAATGATGATAATTTAATCCCATCTAACTGATGGGATGTCCTCATTAAAATAAATCCCTGCACACTTGTGGGCTTCGTAATTCCATCTGTCATCTAGAAGAAGCTCATCCATTGTTCCTGTAATGTCCACTGTCATACTGTGGGCCAGGAAGGAGAAAGATTGCCAGCCTCAGTCTTTCCTCGGGATTCTCTAAACCATGGTTCTGAGCTTGGGTTATGGCCATGCTCTCCCTTGCCTCATGGTGATCCCTTTGAGGCTCTTGGTATCCTCTCCTGCCAGCAACCTCAACCAAGAACAGAAATCCTTCAAAGAGGTTCCAGTAACCTTAAGTCATAAAAGGATCATTCTCTGACCCCAAATTACCTCTTAGAAAATATATATAATATATGATATATGTATGTGTGTGTGTGTGTGTGTGTGTGTGTGTGTGTGTATATCCCAAGTGAGATTATAAAACCAATAAGGGAAGAGAGTTCTGTCTTTTCCATCTTTCAAACCTCCACAGATTATTCTTCATAATGCCCTATAGATAAATATCAGTTGCTATGTAATTATTGATTTAGTGATTTTTAGTGATTTAAAAAAAAGATTGATTTTTCCATATGTAGATAACATAATCTGCTTTTAAAATTTCCTGGTATGATTTTCTGCTATCATATAATATTATTCTGAGCAGAAGATTGGCAAAGAGAGGAGATAAAATTCTAATCTATATATTTGCATTTTGATTACTGAATCACCTATTAGTCAATAATACTTAAATTGCTTAGAAATTTTCTTAAACACTTGAAATGATGGGTTTCCTTCTCAGAAATGGTGAGGCAAGAATACATTTGTATGTATTGCTCAAAACCTAAAGAAACTTAAATTTGAATTGTAGGTCTCCACTGACACCTGTAAGAGTATATAGTCTAGCCATTTAATGCTCCTCATATGACAAAAGGGATAATGAAAAGATTTTTTATAACAATTAGAGAAAATATGTCTATAATAGGAGTGCTTTAACGTAAAGAATTAATTTACTTTGAAAAAATTGGAAAACAGGAGAAATAACTCATAATCTCACATCTCCGAAATAAGCTTTATTAACATCTTTAGATATTTTGAAGTCATATGTACATAATGTTAACACCCTATTTTTTTCACTACATCTTACATTGTGTTGAATTTTGAAACTTTCCATATCACAAATTCTTCAAAAACATTATTTTAAAGTTATACCTTATATAATTTGGCCAATTCTCATGGTTACATAAGTTATTTTTCTAATGTTTCATTTAGAAATAATGTTTATTGCAATAGCTTTGTACTATTCCCATATTTGTATATATTTTCCCAGAATATAAGCTATGAAAACTTAATAAGCTTCTTACTTTTTATATTTATACCCTTGATATTTTCTACCTTAACATTTCTAGATCCATCTAAACCTGAGATACCTCTACAGACCCATGACTTGTATGCAGCTATTATTTTGCAGAGGTTCACACTTGAGTGCTTCCCAAGGCTGTTGTCAGTAGCACATACTTTATCTATTGCATGAGTCTACTGGATACATGACCCGCCCAGTACTCAGCTTAATTGTTCTCTCTCCTCCATGGTGCACATTAATCTCATCCATAGATTTCCTAACATTGAACCATCCTTTTACCCAAAAGAGCATTAAGTAAGTCATTTTGGAGCTGGATTTGCTGGGATTTTATTTATTTAGCGCCTGTGACTACATCTATATTTTTTCCCTTTTGTTCTTTGTTAGATTTGGTGTCAGAGCTGTAGTTTATACAATGGCAATGGTAGCTCAGTCGTCTCCTGCATAGGGTAGTGCAAACCTGGGAAAGTTAAAGTTAAATGTAACAAGAAACTGTGATGATATAATGTAATTATATAATAGTAGCTAATATTTTAGATGGCAGAATCAGCATTCAAATGCATTACAATTATAACACTGAGCTCAAACCAACAAGGTAAAAAATTTCAGACATAAATACAAAGTTTCTTCTTTTACACTTGAAAATACAATTCTGTAAATTTGGATGGTAATGATCTGACTGGACACCAGTTGTATGTTTGGGAAGTGTTATATGACACCACAGGGCGTCAGCTGCTAAGGAAGCTGGCATTACATTATGTTCAAAAAACAAAATAGGAATGGCACTTTTCTCACCTTGCTTCTGAGGTTCTTTCATAGCTGGAAATAGAGTTCATGAAAAGACTTGTACAACACGTATGATTTCTGCTGTTGAGGCCCACATTTGGTTCGTCTTTGGCACTTGACATCCAGCTGACACCCTTTGCTGCCTCTAGGGTCACACGGAACATGATCCTCTAAGGCTCATGGTCAAGCTAGGGAGTCTCCCTAGCAGCTTTTTGAGGAAGACAGTCTTACTGGATAGGAGGCCACATTCCTTTCTTCTGTCAAGTGAGCTGTTATGACCATTACAGTGCTATCCCTTCATTCTCCCAGGATACCTTTTATAAGATTTGATCCCTAGTTAGAGCTTCCAGTCATGGTCTATGGACTACCTAACCTAACTCCAAACTCACCATTCTCTCTGTGCATCTCTAATTCCCATAGAAAACGAGAGCGGACTTTGCCCTTTTCTCCCTTATTTGTGCCTCTTGGCCATCTCACAGCAGTTCAGTCCGCAGGCCCTGGCAGCACTGGAAATATCTGGGATTCTGCTGCTCAGTAACCTGTAAGCAAGGGAAGAGAACCAGCATCTCACATTCACAATCACTTGCAAATCTCGGGGTTTTTTGTCTACCTCTCCTATCCCCAGACCATCCAACAGAGGAGGAGCAGGCATTATGAATCTCTTGTTTCACCATAAATTCTTCTCTCCAACTCTTTTTCTGAATCTTCTTTTTAAATTTCGTCTGTTAAAAAGAATGCCAGAAAACCCGCTCTGCCTGTTTCCCAACAAACAATGCCCTAACTCAAATTTGAGGGAGGCTGCTTTGCAGCAAATAACGGCTGGTCCTTGATTCTAAGGTAAACTTCCCTCCACAGAATCCCTGCCTTTTTCTTTTAGACACAACTGATGAGAGGCTTTCCACTAGTCTATGGCGGAGGTTAGGAAGGAACATTTTTCTCAAATTTTTGTGTTGTATTATTATAACACTTTTTATTACTTATTGCCATTGGAACTAATTTTCTACCCTTTTTAGGAGCCATATTGGACAAATTTAGAGTTATTTGCACACATTGATGCATATGATATATATGTAATTTATCATCTGGTTCCTTTTTACATTTTAACAATTGAAAAGGTGATCACTTTGGAGATGCCATCAATTATCTTTCATTTTACCCAAATCATGTCATTGTACTACCTCCAGAAATGGTTTATTACCTGTGCAAGCGGTATGTACTGCTGTGTTATTGCTTACCTTTGTCACCCCGCAATATATCCAAATTCCCACTGTTTCACTTATTAATGCTCTCGTGACCAAAGTTGGGTCATTTTCTGTAGCAGGCTGATTAAAGCACATATGGGCACTGTTTTGTTGTTGTTGGTTTGTTTTTCATTTGAGATGGACATTGATTCAATTATCAGATTAATTCAGGGATAAATTTGATAGGAACTAAGAAACACAAGTAGATTATTTCCTTAAGTATTATAAACATAAACCTGTATTTCATTACTCTAAAGTCTGTAGCATTTATTTACACACACAATCATTCTTTATCTTCACAAAATGCTTGTGAAATAGGTAGCTTGTGCAGGCTCACAGACCATTAGTAGCAAAACTATAAGGTAATACAGAAATTACTTTGTTAAGATATACAAGAATTGACTCTGATGGAACACTACATATCAGAAAATAACCTACCTGTATCTCCCCACTGAGCACCGGCAATAGTCAATGAGTCATTGTGGGAGGGGGGAGGGTTGTACTGACGTGACATAAGGGATAAAACTCCTGAAGATGCAGCCTCATCAACCCTCAGATATTGCAAGTCATTTGCTATGGGATCATCACTGTTTGGAGTTTCACTGGTGATGCATAAGAACATAAAATGTGGTTCTGTTCATCAAAGATTTTATAATCCATAGAAGGGACTAGAATTAACCTGAAGAATTGATTAGAAAAACATTAACGGTTAGGGTGTAACGGCATGCTGACCTAGGGAATTCAGAGGATGGTGTCCCAAGAGAGTGACTCCTCCAGAAAATAATATGTGAGACGAGTTTTTGAAAGAGGAGATACAGCTGGGCTCAGCTCTTAGCTCCTCCACTCACTCTTTATATTTGGGGGGCATATTACTTAACCTATTTGAATTATGCATGGTTATCATGCTGGAACAAGGAGACCATGTCTACTCACTTCAAAAGCTGTGAGGATTAAATAAGATATTTTATGTAAAACACTTAGAATGCTTGGCAACGAAGAAAAAAAACACATTCAATCACTATTATTTCTCTTTTTCCTCTTTTCTTTGAGATAGCTAAGATCTGGATATGTAAAGGAAGGAACTTGAAGTATTCAAGAAGGCAGAGAAGGGAAATACTGTGAACAAAAACACAAAGTAGGAATGAACAGCATAAGCACTGACAGCATTGGGGAAACAGGCTTACCTATGGAACTATATTGATTTTGTCATTGTCATTTTTGAATTGTTGTATTTGTTACTATGAGGTCTTGACCGCTTTTGTTTTGCCTTTTTTTTTTCCAATTATACTTGTTTGTTTTTATTTTCCATAAACTTTGGCAAAGTTTCTTACTTATTGATCCTTAGAAAATATTATTCATTGGTATACTCCTTAAGTAAATACTTATTCAGCACCTACTGTGTGAATAGATTCAGGTTGTATAGATAAAATGAAACCAGATCATGAAGCATGTTGGACTTGGACATCAAATTTTGATACTGATGGGATCAGTATCAAATCCACTCTAAGGCATATGTCATGCTCAGTGGTACTTTAAACAGCGTGAGCCACACTTGTGTCATTCTTTAAAGCTTTTCAGTGACCTCCTCTTCCTGGAATAACTCCTCCATCCTCCATCTTATCCATTTGGAAATATCTACTCTTGTCCCAATGCTCAACCGAATGAAACCTTTCTCGAGCTTCTTCCTCCCTACCTTCTCAGGTTGATTAAATCGGTTTCTCCTTTCTGCTTCCTCTGAACTCAGTACTTATTCTTATCATTGCACCTATTATACATTATTGCTTCTGTTCACAGCTCTCGTTAATAGGTTAGCGATTTAAATACTGAATGGGGGAGGGGGTAGGAGGAACTTCATGTGGGTAAATTTAGATCATTTCTCTTATATATACCTAATAACTGTTCTGCAATTCAGGATTTTACCTAGAGGTACGTAAAATGAGCAAAATATTCAGTGTCTTGACAAAAATAAACAATTTAGTTTCATATCTGTATCATTGCACAATGAAGAAATCAACGGAAATAAATATGCTCTTTAAGCAGCACTTTTTGTGAGTATTTTTTAGCTTTGCCTGTGAGAGACAGCGACATTATTTTTGTATTGCTGAAGTGCTTTGAGAGCAATGCCCCGGTGACAGCATAAACAAAATACAAAGGCCAGTTTGTTTTTATATCTAAATGGGGGATTGTTGGTGAAGAGTTGTGCCAGCCAGTACAGAGTGGAATAGTGTTTTATTCCTCTCAAGATAGATGGATTGCTGAATTGCCTGAGTTCCTGCTGTTTTATACTCTGCCCCTTGAATTTGAAAATGAATAACTGCCTTTTTTTTCTTGAATAGAGAGTGAGAAAATGTATAATTTAAATTAAATTGAACTCATAATATTGTCATTAAAAAATATGTCCACCTGGTATTTTACCCTTATGATATATTGCCAAAAATATTAAATGTCATATCTGTTAAATGTTTTATTTTTTTAGTAAATCATGACATTATTTAAACTGGGAATGCACAGTGTGCTAGTGTGTTACACTATTAAAATGTTATTCCCTCAGATGAAGTGAATTAAATTTTACATCATTGATAAAGCCATTATTTGAAAGTTTTTGCTGGGAGGTAATTTAATAAATTCAACAATCATCTTTTGAGTACCATATGAAAAGTCTCCATGGGGGATAAAAATAAAAAGAAAGCATAGTGCCCATAACCAAGGCGCTCTTAACAAACAGAAAAATTATTTCATGTATAGAGGATTATGACACAGAGGGATGCAGGAAAGTTACAATGACTATGAGAACAAGGAAGAGAAAGTACTTCCCGTGGAGATAAATAATTGGCTTCACAAAATGATGGAACTTGAAAAATGAGTCTCACAAATGAGGAGGGAGGAATTTGAAGAGAGAAATGAATTAGATCATGGAAATCCCTAACTACGAAGAGAGAATTTTTTTTCTATAGATAGAAAGGAGTTATAATGGTTATTTTTTATGTGTCAATTGACTAAGCTGTAGTACCCAGTTATCTAATCAAATACTAATCTATGTGTTGTTGAGAAAGTGTTTTATAGATGTGGTTAGCATCTAAAATCAGTTAACTTTAATGCAGATTACCATCCTAATGTCAGAGATTTTATCCAATCAGTTGAAGGCCTTAAGAAAAAAACATTGAAGTTTCCCAGAGAAAAAATTCTGCTTTAAGTCTGCAGCATCAACTCCTGCCAAGTTTCTAGCCTTCTGGCCTACCCTAGGGGTTTCTTACTTGCCTGCTGTACACCCATAATCATGTGAGCCAATTCCTTAAAGTAAATCTCTTTAAATATACATACATACACATATTCTATATATATACATATGTATTTTATATGTCATACATACACTGTATGTTGTACATATACACATCTGATTGAATCAGGAGTTACTAAAAATTTTAAACAACCTGGGTTTATAGCTTTTGTGGCACTCATTAAGTCTTGTAATTTTAAGCTTTTATTGAACACCAATTTATGCCAGGTTTTTGCTACATGCTATGGAGTAAAACAAAGCATAAAACATAATGCCAGTTTTAGTGATTTTTCTGTGCTCTTGTGAGGCATGCAATTGTGCTGGGTTTTTTTTCCCCCAAATTATTTCATTTAGCTGATCAATGCAACATTCCTCTGAGATAGGTATTATTAGTTAGCTATTATTATATTTCTAATTTGACAGATGAATAAACTGAAATGTTAGCTATTAAATGTGAGGCCCACATCCAAACCCCAGGCTGCAGCACACAAAACATTGTATATTAGATCACTAAAATGCATATCTTCTAACATAAAACAATTTGACTGTGGTCAATGATCAGTGAACAGAATAAAACTGTGCTTTTAATTACTCATAAAAGATAACAAACAGTTATGTTTGTTATAGAAAAACTCTTTAAACAGAGGGGCATTCATGAGTTGTAGAAGGAGGCTGTTGGTTTAAACAGTAACAGTAGAAAGGCAGCTTAGACCGTGATGAGCAGATTGTAGAAAAGTTAAAGCAATCATGGCATTTTCAAAACCTGATAGGCAGCTTCCACCAGATTTTAACAAACTTGTCTCACACTATTACTGTAGTGTTATTCAAAGTTTGATTCCAAGACTCCCAGCATCTGCATGACCCAATAGCTTGCTAGAAATGCAAATTTGGGGGCTTTACACCATATTTTATATATCAGAATTTCTCAAAGTTGGACCTGGAGACTGTGTTTTAAAAGAGTTTTCCAAGGGGTGCCTGGGTGGCTCAGTGGGTTAAAGCCTCTGCCTTCGGCTCAGGTCATGGTCTCGGGGTCCTGGGATCAGGCCCCGCGTTGGGCTCTCTGCTCAGCAGGGAGCCTGCTTCCCACCCTCTCTCTGCTTACTTGTGATCTCTCTGTCAAATAAATAAATAAAATTAAAAAAAAAGAGATTTCCAAGACATCCATGCCATGTAAAGTTTGAAAAGAACTGCACTACAGCAACAGAGACCATCAAGGAAGAGTCTTGCGATGCCGAGGTGAGCTTCTCCAGGAAAGTAGAATGAAGAAATCAAGCTGGAGATAATTAGAATTAATAATGGTTGATCAATGTTCTGACTTGGGCTCAGATGCATGATGAGTATCTGAGACAAAAATAAATTCAGGAGGGAAAGAATTTAAGTAGGGACATGGAGAAGATGAAGCTCTCCTTCAAGTGAAGATGTGTTTGGACACAAAGTCAGAACAGGTGACATAGCATTGGTGAAAGAGGTCAGGATGATAAACATCAAGAATCAAAGCAGAATAAAAGATTAGGGCAGACTTGGTAAGGCAAGGAGGGGAAAATACTGGGACAAAGGAACAGCTTATTTTAGAGAGAAACTAAAGATGTAAGAATCCATAGTCAAAGGTATGAAGTTGAATATAAACTATTTGGAAGAGGGAAGACCAGATATATTTGGCCAACCTTATAATATTTTCCAATTCCCCATCCTAAAGAATCAGGTCTTAATAGCTGGAACAGTTAATTAGTAGCTAATACAGTCACAAATTGTGTCACCGATTCATTTATTCATCATTTCAAAAAATATTTTTGGTATCCTCTATATGCCAAATATGGTGATAAATAAGCAGAGATAAAATGTGAGACAAGATGGGATTGGGAGGGAGACAAACCATAAGTGACTCTTAATCTCACAAAACAAACTGAGGGTTGCGGGGGGGAGGGGGTCGGGAAAGGGGGGTGGGGTAACGGACATTGGGTTGGGGAGGGTATGTGCTATGGTTAGTGCTGTGAAGTGTGTAGACCTGGCGACTCACAGACATGTACCCCTGGGGATAAAAATTTGTTTATAAAAAAAATAAAAATTAAAAAACCAAAAAAAAAAAAAAAAGAACATATTGGAAAAAAAAAAAGTGAGACAAATGTGATCTCTGACATCAGGAGAGTTAGGCATTAATTAAGTAATTATACAAGTAAGTAATTATGATTGCCATACATGCTACCCAGAAAAGGTGCAGGTATTGTGAGAATGAATCACAAGATACCTAACCTCCCCTGAAAGGAGGAGGGTTAGGAGGATGATTTCCCAGAGGAACATTTCCCAGGGAACTACATTTTAAGGTACAACCTCAAAGATGAGCAGAAGTTGGTGAAGAGCTGAGAGAAAAGCATTCTAGCCCAAGAGAGTAGTCTGTGCAGAGTGTGTACATTAAGACAGAATAGGAAGGGGACCAGAGTGATTGGAATGTATTAAATGAAAGCAGAGTAATATGAGATGAGACTAGTGATGAGAGAGAGCTGCTATGTCCTGCTGAAGATATAGAATAGCATCCTAGTTGAAGTGGGAAAACCCTAGAGGATTTTAAACCTGTAAGTAATAGGATGACAATTTCACTAAAAAAAATATATATATCCTTCTAGGGCATTTGATATGGATTATATAAAGAAATCTGTTAGGAAGTTACTGTAAAACATCAAGAAAGGGATCATGATGGTTTGGATTAGGTTAATGGCAGTGACGAGAGAAAGGAATAGATATACTCAGTGTATATTTATCAAGTACAGATCAATAAACTAGTGGTTGTAGAAGAAGAAGAAAATACAAAATATCACATCTAGGTTTCTGGTGTACATAGAGACTGGTACCATTAACTAGACGAGGGAAAATTGGAGGAAATAAATTTTGGGAGAAAAGTCATGAATTCAATTGTGGACTGCCTGAGTTTGAGATGCCTGTTAGTTACCTAAATGTAAATTTAGAGTATATCATTAGACTGATGGTCTGGAACTCCGAAAAGACATTTTGGCTGAAGATGTAAGTTTGGAATCATTATACATGATAGGTCAAGTTATTAGAGGGTATAAAAATACCTAGGAGGAGAGAATGAAAGGGGAAGAGATTTGTTATATTTTAATCTTTTAAAGATGATAATAAAAATGTTGCACTGGCAAGGGAGACTGAAAAGGAATGAACAGAGAAGCAAAAGGCAAAGGCATTAAATTTGTGTCCCAGAAACGAGCTGGAAAAATGTCTGAGTTAGGAATCAGTAAATGTGTGTGAGAGAGAGCCAATGTGTTAAAAAGAATGAAGTGCAAGGGACTGACCAATTTTCTACCCTCTATTTTTGTATATTGATTGTACTTTTTTAGTTAATTTCAATTATTCTGTCCTACTGATAATTTTTGAAGTCAGAAACCTCAGTGTCATTCTTTTTTTTTTTTTTAAGATTTTATTTATTTATTTGACAGAAAGACACAGCTAGAGAGGGAACACAAGCAGGGGCAGTGGGAGAGGGAGAATCAGGCTTCCCGCTGAGCAGGGAGCCCGATGCAGGGCTCCATCCCAGGGCCCGGGGATCATGACCCGAGCCGAAGGCAGAGACTTCAACCCACTGAGCCACCCAGGTGCCCCGCTCAGTGTCATTCTTAACATCTCTCTAACTCCCACGTAAGCCTGCATCTTTAGCATCTTTAAAGTACTGAAAGAAAAGGGGGGAAAATCCCTATTAATCTAGAATTCTATACCTAGCAAAAAAAAAAATCTCTCAAAAATGCAGATTAATACTTTTCTTCAAATAAACTAAAGCTAAAGAGATTTATTGCTATTAGACCTGCACCGTAAATAATGGCTAGGAAGGCAAATGTTACCACATGGCGTTCACTGGAGCTATGCAGTGCAGAAGCCCAGAATACTAAAGCCCACATTCTATCCACAGTACTTTCGAATCAGCAGCTGAAAACAGTATATGAACATAAATCCAAGTGTCATTCTAACCTACTTTCTAACTTTTTATGTATTTATAAATAAACGTCAGTAAATTAAATTAATATATGTCTGAGGTTATTGGAGCATTATTAAAAGAAGTCCATGGGGGCTGGTTGTAGGAATTACTAGATTTGATAAATCACATAAAGTACTTGAGAAAATGCCTGGCACAAGTAAATGTCAGTGTTTGTAACCTATTGTTATTTGGTAATGAATATATAATCAAATCTGTTACTCCAATAAGATCTATTATTTGATGTCTTATAAATAATTGGTATTTGTATATACAATAAAATCTATTGTTGTATAGTTACTTAATAACATATATATATAATAAAATCTATTCCTTAGAATTTAAATTAAGATTTGTTTTGCCATGCTGGAGTATTAAAATAGGGTCATACTATGTTCAATATTTAAATTCCTTTAAATCCCTGCTAAGAAGGGTTTTCTTTCCCTGAGCCTTAAGGAGTTAGTAAAAAACAAACAAACAAACAAAAGCTGTTTTAAATCAACAAACACTAAAAATGTGTTTGTGTCATTTTCTGGCAGAAAGTAACCCTTGTGTTACTATGAATGATTTTCCTAGTGGGAGATGGTATTTTCTGACTCATTAAGACCTGACAAAATGAAAGTACTCAGAAAATCTGGTTGAATTTATTGATCAATCAATAAACATTTATTATAAACCTATTTTATGCAAGCCCTGTGCTAGAATATATGACCCAGCAGCATAAAGCATGGTGCTAGCTTTCAGGGAGTATATGAAATAATAGTAACTAATAACATTTAACTCTTACTATGTTAAGGCACCATGCCAGGTAAGTTTGTGGGTTTGGTGGTTTTTTTTTTTTTTTTCACGTTCTTGCATTTAATCAGTCCTCATAGTATTCTTATGATGAAAGTATTATCATTGTTACTAATATTTCCACTTTACAAAGATATTGAGATTTTAGGAGGTTAAGTAATTTGGTTATGGACAAATAGTAAGTGTAAAACAAATACTAAACACCAGGATGTAAGAAATGAAAACTTATTCTTTCACCTGTTAGATACACTGCCTCCCTGTCTTAATAATTCATTGGGAAGGCAAGGAAGATATAACTGGAAATATGAATAGAGTTCGGAGAAAAATACCCTTTAATTTTTCTTTTTTTTAACAAAAATCCTACTGTTAAGCATTATTTGTGAAATTATTATATTTAAAAAATTACTAAAAGCTTATTTACCAATTGAGGTTTCCTGCTTTTGATGAAGAAGGAAAGTGACAGTTTAATTGTCGAAAGTACATAAATAGATCACACCCTGGAAAACAGAAGTTAGAAAAGTTAAAGACATCACGGCTTTGCAACATCTCTGGCAATCATCTCCACACCAGATTTGAACACATTAGCTTTAAACTGCTGGAAATTTAGGAGCCAGTTAGGAAAATTCTTGAAGTGCTGAAGAGAATCTCCCCAGAGAAAGCCATGTGAAGATAATAGCTAGAGTTATTAGAATTAATAACAGTTAATCAATGTCCTCTCTTAGACTGAACCTACATGGGAATATAAGACAACTGAGAATTCAAGTAGGTCAGGGTATAGGTAGGGTTGTGGAGAGAATAAAACTTTTCCACTTAAGAATAAATGAGTTTGGACTCAGAATCAGAGCAGATTGTCTAGCATGGATAACAACAGGTCAAAGTCTACTGACCTGTAGAGGTTTGACAAGCTAGGGAGGCAGAGACAAGTTAGTGATTTTTTGAGGAAAGCTTGATACACAACTATTCTTAGCCAAAGGTCTGAAGTTTGGAATTGAATGACTTATTCAAAGGCAGACAGCTCAGTTCTATCTGGTTTCTATCACAGTGAGTGATAATTCAAACCTAAAGTATCAGATCTTCTGATACAAGCACACAGTGTGCCATTGATTCATTTGTCCATGCATTCAGCAAATATCATCTATGTGCCAGTCACAGTGATAAAAACCAGACCTATAATAAATGAAAGGCAAAGAGACAAATATGGCCTCTGCTGTAGTGAAAATTACATTAAAATGGAGTGTTAGGGATTCAATGAATAATTAATTACAATTTGGGTCAGCTGTAAAGGAAAATTACTGAGTATTTTGAGAACGAATCACAGAAAGAACTGCCCCAGTTTGCAAGGGGTTAAATAAAGGATAGAGCCTGAAAGATGAGTCAGTTAGCAAACCAAATATTTGGGGGAAAAAAGCATTCCTAACTTAGAGATAGGAAGAAACAGAGTGATGATCAGTGTGGTTGGAACACAGTGAAGCTAGAGGATTAGTTTGGGGACATTATATGCAATGTTGAAGATTTTTACTATTATCTTAATTGTAGTGGAAAAACACTGAACATTTTTATGCCAGAAAACAATATAATGGCATTTGCATTTTTAAGAGATTCTTTTAGGTGTTCTCATATGGTATTTTGTATGGAATAGCAGGCACAAGAGTGGGTCTGGAGAGATCACCTATAAAGCTGTTTCAGTAGTCTAAGCTAGAGATGATGATAGCTTGAACTTTGGTTATTGACAGTAAAGATAGAAAAAAGTAGATAAATTCTTTATATAATCAGGAGGTAGAAAAGAGAGTCATAGACGTAGACTTTAGGCATGAATACATGGTGTAGGTGGTGCCATTCACCAAGCTAGGAGGGACTGAAGGAAAAAAATATTGAGAATTCAGTTATCTCAGAGTGAGATAACTAAGTGGGAGTATGAAGCTGATATGTCTAGACTTCAGAAAAGAGATCTTGCCTAGAAAAAAGTTTGAGTTCATGAGCGTATATATGATCTTTCAAGTATAAAAGATGATATCTTAGCTTCTGGCATGAGCAGATGAATGGATAAGGGTACCATTACCTAGCATAGAGAGGTAAAAAGGAAAACCAAATTAAGGCAAAAATAAGTTGAGTTCATTTGTGAGCTGCCTGAGTTTGAGACGCTTGTGAGATACCCAAGTATAAACATTAAGCATATGAAGGATGATGGATCTGGAGTTCAGAAGGAGTATCTTAGTTAGAGATACAAGTTTGAATTCATTACATGTAATCTGTTGAGTTATGAGAGTGGATGAGAGTATTTAGCACAAAGTGAGAAAAAGAGATGAGAGGATAGGAGAGGGCAGGATGGAGCAAGAGGGAGAAATCTTTAGGATTACAGATATTTAAGTGGAAATAAAATAAATGAGCTGTTACGAGAGAGAAATGCCAGTGAAGCAAGGAAGTAACCAGGAGAGTATCCCAGGATTCAAATAAATAAATGTTCTGGCTATTAGAGTTTGGAGAGAACACTGAAAAGTCAAGAAAGAGTAAGCAGTTCATGCAACAGTTCACTGTCCTCTATCATTTTATATTTATTCTAACTTTTGGATAATTGGTTTTAGTTGTTCTTGTCAAATCCACTGATTTTTCAAGGTAGAAATCTTGGTATTGCAAACATTGGTTCTACTATCCCCCATATACTTATCAATTCTACCTCAGAAAACTCTTTGATCTCTTTTTGCCTCTTTATGCTTACGATCAATGTCTCCTTTCAGATTCAGTTTATTTTCACCATTTGACTATAGTATACATAAATATTTATTTATTTAAGTAACTTCTACTCCCAATGTGGGTCTTGAACTCAGGACCTGGAGATCAAGAGCCACATACTTTACTAAGCCAGCCAAACACCACCTCCCTACTTTTTAGGTGACTACAATATATATTTTAAAACCTCATCTCTTCAGACATTGTCCAGTCCTAAAATATCTTTGTCCCTGTATTACTGGATCAGTTTATATTGACTATTTATGCTCTTGATGTGGGACACAGTTTCTTGTTCTTTTTTATATCCTGCAGTATTTTTTTGTTGTACACGGTAGGTTGTGTGTGAAAGGACAATAGAGACTAGAGTAATAATATTTATCACCAGAATAAAGCATGCTCCTTCTTTTACTCTGGACATCTGAGTCAATGTAATTTATAGTAGATCCGGAGGGAGACTTTATTGCCATTTTGGTTATATCTAATTCACAACTAATTTCAGATGTTTTAAAGGGTAAGAAGAAGACTAACTTTAGTAGCACTTAAGATATGAGTATACAGAGCTCCAACAGAGCTCTGATGTTGGACATTTTCAAAGAGCTAGCTTAAGAAAACCTAACGATGGTTCTAGTATGTCCAAAACCTAGTACCACCCTCTTCTCAAGTTGAAGCTTTCTGCTGCACCCAAATCAAAGCCTATTGATTTTAAAGATTCTGAGGTAGTCCTATTAGTGTTCCAAATTTGGAGAGATTTGAAGATCCTAAGTAAGAGTGACTAGGAGTGGATCTCCCAACATCCTTCTCATATATTGGCAGAATCTCATTATCATTCTATGTTCCTGTATTTTTTCAAGTGGAATCTATAATACTTATTTTATATCTTACTCTCTTAAACCATTGCCTTATTCTTAAATTATTGTTATATATTTTTAGGTGGGCACCTTACTAACCTATTCAACTATAGCAAAAATGAAGATCTGGGACTGACTGTATATTTGTAATTGTTTTATCATTTAAAAATTCTTTTAATATTTTTGTGGAAGAAGGAAGGACAATCAGTTAGTTAAAAACATATTTATAACTAATGCTACATAACATTTTTCTATGATTTGATGAAGGGGTGCTAACCTCAATGTTTTTTTCTAAACTCTTTATTTACTCGGATGATTTGACCACCTCTGAAAATATCCTGACTTTTTTTTTTCCCAGTTCTTTTTTCTCTTAAGATTTTGTTTACTTATTTATTTAAGAGAGAGAGAAAGAGAGAGAGTAAGAGAACACAAGCAAGAGGAGCGGCAGAAGGAGAGGCAGAAGCAGGCTCCCCACTGAGCAGGAGCTCAGGGGAGCTTGATCCCAGGACCCTGGAATCATGACCCAAGCTAAAGGCAGATGTGTAACCGACTGAGCCACCCAGGTGTTCCTTCCCTTTGTTCTTAATAGACAAAAAGTACAGATTTTTTTTTAATTTTTTTATTTTTTATAAACATATAATGTATTTTTATCCCCAGGGGTACATGTCTGTGAATCGCCAGGTTTACACACTTCACAGCACTCACCATAAGATAAATATTCTCAGACATTCCTTTGAGTTCAATCATTGTTCATTGGCCAAGAGAATTTGCTACAACTCAACTTTTGCCTGTCCATACTGGTAACATTAGTTGAAATTTTGAGGGAATAGTGTTAAAATCAAAATTGGAAAACCATGTTGTTGGAGTTGGTTAATTGCTTTTACAACATAGAAATCCAAGCTTGAGGTGTGCTGGTAAATGTTTAACAACTGGCTTTCCAGGGGAAAAGAAAAGGCCTTGGTTTTTCACATTTGCTGATTTTGGTCCTGTAACTATTTTCACCATGGTTGGTTTCAAGCTAGCAAATGATGTTATTGAATACGGAGTTAGAGGTGCTCAGTAGCACACTATTATATAGCATTTCCACCATACAGACAGAATAGGTGTAAACAATCTCTAAAACATTGATAATAGTAAATTGTAGAGGAAATGTATTTTTAGTATTTGTCTTTTTAAAATGTAATTTCTTTAAATGTAAATTCATATCATTTAATTATAAATAATAATTGTGTTTAATAATTGGCTTGAAAAGTTCTTGAAAATTAAAATAGACTTTTAAAAGCTCATATGAGCTAGCTTCAATAGACCACTGATTCTAAACCTTTTGGGATAAGGACAGTTAAATTCCCAGTACTAAGCTGGATTTTGATCCATAGTCCACATCAATGAATGTTTGTGAAAGAAAGGGCTCAAGTCAGTATCAGCTGGATCAGAAGAAAACCAGATATTTTTTTCATTCACACTTGCAGGTCTCGAACTCATTTTTCTATCCCCTCCATTTCATAAACCTGTTTTCCTTTGTGTCATTAATTGGGATTATTTTCCAAACATAATTATTACTGGCTTATCTGGGCTCTGTAGCCAAGAGTTTTGCATCTGAAAGTTCTGCACTAAGAAGGCAGTCTAGATCATATGTTATCCTTATAAATTTGAACTTGTAGTCCCTACCTTAAATCACTTATCTATTTTTAATTTAAATCATCATGCATTTCAGTAAAGTATCACTTTTTTCCC
Source organism: Mellivora capensis (assembly GCA_004024625.1). Lineage (NCBI taxonomy): Eukaryota > Metazoa > Chordata > Mammalia > Carnivora > Mustelidae > Mellivora > Mellivora capensis. Next base: position 55,939 of record PISX010009166.1, on the reverse strand, counting down.
CTAAGATCCCTACATCCACCTCCTTTTATGAGTGGCTCTTTAATTTCACAGGACAAACATCTGTGATGAAATCTTATCCAGGAAATTACAGTTGCAAATTTAAAGATAAAACTCCTTATGAAAAAGCAAAGTTGATTGCCTTATATAATAACTCCTCAAAAACAAATTTTTCACAAAAGGTGGTACATTAATATCCTGCTTTGAGACCTAGCTTTTGGTAGAAAATAAAATGTGTTCTAAAGTATTCATCTCAAAAAGAACTTACAGAAAATTGCTTTGTTAAATGAAAGTATAACAGATTTTACATGTTGAAACTGTGGCCAAATACGAATGAGAAGATGTGAATAGGAAATGCTTGTGCAAATTCATTTTTGAAATAGTTCTATATCTGTGGAATTCTGCAACACCACAAGTTGGTTGTGTAAAAAAAAATCTAATTTATGTTGTTATCAGTCAGAATAGTGGCTTTGGGTGGGTGGTAGGGGATGGAGGGGAGAATACAGGGCCTCTGGGCCTCTAATAATATATTGTCTGTTGATCAGAGTGCAGGTGGCATAGCTGTGTCAGCTATGTGGAAATTCAGCAAGTTGTATAGTTACCTCTACACTAATGTGAAATATTGTATAATTCGATATATTAAATATATTAAAATATATGTGCACATATGCACATCCCACATAAATGCACATAATATATACTTGTGCCCTATAATCCTGATGTGGTTATTTTAAAAATACATGTATTTAGAAGTTTTTAATTAAGTGCCTTTTTAGTGGTACTGAGGCTAAAACTTGTATAAAGTCTGTAAAGGGTGTTTGTACTTTTAAGGCTTTATACAATCAAATATGGTAATTAATGTATCATCTATTTTGTTGTTGGCATTTATTCATTCATAAGTTCATAAGACAAACCTTTGTTTCCTCATTAAAGCTTATTGTAGAAGTGACTCGTGGGTTGAATCATTCTTTTCAAAAGCTTAAAAATCCTAAAAGACCTAAGAAGGTACAGACTTCTGTTCAATAAAAAAAATTGAGACACAGTGAGGCAAGCCTAAATTATCTTGAGACCAGAAATATATTTGGAGCAAACTGTTTTGCAAATATTTAAATTTGTTACTAGAGAAGACAAGCAGGATATAATTTTTAAACTCTTCCCTAATGCGTATCTAGAGACAGATCAGCATATACCTAGAGCTGTTCAGTGAATTTCATGGGGTAGAACAAGTTGCTGATATCTCTTGACTTGAAGTTAAAAATGCCTTCCTTCAAGAGCATTTAGTCACTTAAAAAGAAAAACTACCATCAACACATGATGGGGATGAAGGAATGCACTTGTGATGAGCCCCAGGTGATGTATGGATGTGTTGAGTCACTATATTGTACACCTGAAACTATTGATACACTGTATGTTAACTAATTAGAATTTATATAAAAACTTCAAAAACACAGGCTTCTCTTAAAATAACTAAAAGTAAATAGGATTAGGTAAGGATTATAATAATTCCTTCATAAACTTAAAAGGCTTTAAATTATGTTTTTCAATTATATTGATAACCATTAGTAGGATTCTTAGTATCTTCCTTTTATATAGATATTGAACTACAATTGGGTCATTTTTATGACACCTGCGAAGTCATGGCAGTATACTGGTATCTGTAAGCTAACTGAATATTGAGAGAATGGTGGGTATTTTAATGGAACTCAGGAATCTAATGTTACAGGGACGATGTGTAAGTACCTCAAGTTTTTGAGACATATTAGGATACCTATTCCCTATAGCTTTTTTCTTCCTCCTTATGTCACTGAATTTATTTCTTGATGATTAAAGTAAATATATGTTCTAATATACATTAGAAGTTTTCCATTTTGCAATCAATTTATAAATGATGTCAAAATAGCAAGTTGACATAGGGTTTTCAGTTCATTTTGTTATCTACATCTTGGGTTTTCATCCTCCATCTACTTTTCATTGCACACTTTCAACCCCGAGTCACTTCGTTGACTTCCATACCTTAAATAATTCTGGTCACTCTCCAAACACCTAAGTGTGTTACAGCTTCATTATCAAATTTTTTTTGGAAATTCTGTAAATATCCAATTCTTTACCAACCCCTCCCTTGCTGTGTGCAATATTATAATCTCAACTCACCATCTTCTTCTAATATCAATAGTTCTTTCTTCCTTTGGATAGGAGCGATAGAAGGACACTGAGTTACCAAGTCCTGAAGTCTTCCATGATTCCTCCCAACCTCGTCATACTACTTAATCCTACTGACTCTAATGTTTAAATATCTCTAGAATATTTCCCATATATCCACATCCCTATGTCTGCCTTGTTTAGGTCCTTATCACTTCTGGTGGATTACAAATGGTCTTCTATTAAACATATTTTTTTCATTTGTTTACTGCTCCCAGTATATCTTTCAGCTACCAAATCTAGTCATATGATTCTCTTGGGGAAATTTTTAAATATCTCTCTCTGTAGAATAGCTTCAGACTCCTTAACAGCGTAAAAAATGTTCTATAGAATCAGAATTTGAACAGAATTTTTAAAAGTTTTTGAAAGTTTTACATTTCTTATATAAATCAGATTTTATATAACTTTTCCCTATCCCCTGACAATATGCCTATTTATCCAAATTCTCCTAATACACAGAATTTAGTTTCTCAAGCGTATTATGTGATATCCTGCTTCCCTACAAATGCACATTATTCTTGCTACTAAAAATGACTTTTCCTTCAAGACTTTTCTTCAAGATTGAGCTTTGGGAAGGAATGAATTAATATTTCTAAAGTTCTTACTGTGTCAAGAGCTCTGTTAAGTGACATAAAGGCATTGTAATATTTGAATTTCCTAATAATTCTAAGACATTCATATCATCCCCATTTTAAAGGTGAGGAAATCAAGGCAGAATTGAAACTCTCATCTGGATGACTACAAAAACTATCCTGAACCATTGTGCTCTAAATTACTTATTTAATTTTCACAGGAAGCTAGAGAAAGATATTTAATTTGATTTCTATATTATACAGATGATACAAAGCTGATATTCATGGAGTGTGGATAACACACGCAGGTCATATAAATTCAGTGAAGCCTGAATTTATTTTCAAATTTATCAATTAAAACCCATATTAGTTCCATTATACCACTCAGTTTCTTTAAATATCCCCTCCATGAATCACTTCCTAAATACACTATGGGCAGTTGGTAATGCCAGTATTTTTTCTTACTTGCCTCATCTAGTGGAGTAAAAGTAAGAATTAATACTTACCTAGAAGTCATTTAGCAGAGAGGCATAGTGCCCTTTAGTAATTATCTCATTTGCATATCTTCACATATATCAAATTGATTATATTCATCACTCTGTGTCTATGTGTTTACCTGTTTTTACCTGTTTTCACCACTAAAGTATGACTACTTTGGAGGCAGCCACTGATCTGTACATATTTATTTTCCTAGCATCTAGCACAATTTCTTTCTTGTAGAAGGTACATAATAAATGTGTTTAATTAAATAAATGTGTTATGATTATGGGATGATTATGGTATTAGTAGGACAGAGCAAGAAAAGAAGAAAGGATGTCTTAAATCTCAGAGAACAAAAGCAGTCTGCTCCTACATCCTTTGAGTTCAGAATAGAAACTTTGGTAGGCTTAATTATTTTCCTAAGGCTGCATGGCATTATGTTTTCTTATAATGGATATAAATTATGCATTTTTCCAAATGGCAGTAGTCAGATAGTCTAGTTATATATCTTAATAGATATCACAAATTTAGCCAACTAAATATGCTTTGATTTATTTGAAAATTTGGATTCATTTTATTGACCCCACTGTACATTACAGAGTTTACTTCATATTCTACATGCATTATAAATTCAAAATATTGGAAAAACCTCTTGATCTGCAAAGAGATCAAATTCATCTAAAATCACCATCTGTTTTCCATCCATTTGAAAAGATCGGTTAAGTGTGTTTCTTAGGTGTAGCCAGACTTCTGGAAAGTAGAAATTGCTTCTTATTATAGTCTTTGGCTTTGTTTTACCTAAAAGTATAATTGACTACTTTTCCCCCAGTTGTTCCCATTCAAGGCTTGCTTGCAGCTTCCTCTCTGATGTTTTAGGGATTTACCAACCCTATAGCTTTTCTTATGCCATATTCTTTGCAGACTTTAGGTCCATGAGGTGTTTTTGTGAGTTTCTCATGTTTCTTCCCCATCTTTAAGACAATTGAATTTGAAAATTCACCAAGTAGATACAAAGTTGCTATCTTCATTTTAGACTTGGGTCTTAGATATTTGTATCAAAGAAAAGATACTGACTTCTCACTCACTGCAGGATAGATGAATTAAGTTCTTCCTATCCACCTCGTTATACATTATTCAATCATATCATTTCAGAGAGGTTAAATTTCTAATGCTTATAAGCAATTATTTTAGTTTATGTCAACAATTTATATCCTAATGATTGTACTCTATATCCCCACACCTGATAAGTAACAGTGTAATGTCTTCAAATTTTTAAATTTTCAGATTTTTTTAAAAGATTTTATTTATTTGACAGAGATCACAAGTAGGCAGAGAGGCAGGCAGAGAGAGAAGGAAGGGAAGCAGGCTCCCTGCTGAGCAGAGAGCCCAATGCAGGGCTCCATCCCAGGACCCTGCAATCATGACCTGAGCCGAAGGCAGAGGCTCTAACCCACTGAGCCACCCAGGCGCCCCCAAGTTTTCTATTTTTAAATGAGGTGTTATCTTCATACAAAATTGCTACTGTAGATGATTAAACTGATAAAACTCTTGGCAGGATATTAATCCTTAGCTATAACTTCTGTCATTTTTTAAATCTCTGAGGTCCTCAATCTTCTGTTTAAAGAATAAAGAATATTACTCAAGGGGGCACCTGGGTGGCTCAGTGGGTTAAGCCTCTGCCTTCGGCCCAGGTCATGATCTCAGGGTCCTGGGATCGAGCCCCCCATTGGGCTCTCTGCTCAGCAGGGAGCCTTCTCCCCCACCGCCCCGCCGCCTGCCTCTCTGCCTACTTGTGATATCTGTCTGTCAAATAAATAAATAAAATCTAAAAAAAAAAGAATATTATAAATATTCTATATTCTATAGATATAAATATATATATTTATATTTATTTTATTCTATAGATATAAATATGGATATAAATATATCTATATTCTATAGATAGATAAATATTATAAATATCTATTATAATAGATAAATATTATAAAATAAGGTCTATGTAGTTCACTTGAATTATATTAAGTTAGAGGCAATATATACAAATGTTCAAATAGAATCTTCCCAGGGTAGAACAAAATATTATGGAATATGAGATATATAATATACATAGTAATTGAATGGTTAATTTCTCAAACTGCTATTTAGAATATTTTAGCATAATCTTGATCAAGTAAATGAAATTATCTTCTCTATGACCTAGAGACATGCTCTTACAAGCTTTTTAAAGAAGAAATATTTCTCTGAACATCCCTGAACTCCATCCCTGTTGTCATTAGCACTCATCTATTACCCTCACAGGCTGATCTCACTTGCTACTGGTTTATTGACTGGAAGTTACTGTAGTCATGCTTCCTCCAAGGCTGAATTGCTCCCTGTACAGTATAACTATTGGAAACCTTGGCTATACTCTGACAGATTTTCTCTAGTCTAGCCCCAAGCTATGAGCTTGAAGGTTTCACTTGGGTCTTATAAATAGTCAGGTGTGACAACATAGAACTACGATAATTGTGTGTGTGTATGTATGTGGTACCTATATGGATATGAAAAGAAGCTTTGGAAAGACACAACATTAGGTTTCTAAATGACCCTAATAACATCATATTTAGTCCTCTTTTGGTGGATAAATAAAGCTTAATTAATTTTTACCCTGAAGATACTTTGGGAAATAGACAAGAGTTTATATACATTTGCCATCTTACATGGCTTTCCCACCTTGGTATTTTTAACAAAAATTATTATGACATTTAAAAATGCTACCTGTGTTATCCCTCTAGCATAATGAATTGCATATTTTGTTTTAAAGCCCACTTTTTTGAGGCAGTGAAAAAAGAGTAATAGAAACAAACCATTGTGTTCTTAGAAGCTTAAATACTAAAAGAAAGGACTCTCAGAATTACTGAAACTCCCAGGGAAAAAAGGTGCTTACCATCCAAAATACTTAACAATGATGAACATATGTACCCACTAAGATGTTTAAAAAAATCTCTTCCACATTATTCAAATGAAAAATTAATTAAAATCTTCTAAGAAAGGTTGTCCATATGAATCCAGGTAAAAATCCTCTATGATTTGTAGCACACATTTCTCTCTTTATTTATTTATTTTCTTAATTTTCAGTGTAGCCTGTTGATTTTTCAGAAATGGCAGGGAAAAAAACCAACTCCGTATATCTTACTTATAATGTAAAATATTCAGCCTAAGTCTTCAGAAGTATGTCTTTTGAATAAAAGAAGACAGATACTACAGTGTTTCTGCCAGAGAGTCCAGTTTAAACATTCTGCAGCATGCAAATGTTATCTCGTCTATGTGAGTCTTTTACCCGCGTGAATGTTGCAGGGTTGGAGCCTTCTGCCTGTGATTTAGGTTGTAATTTTATTTGTGGAAATAAACCAATTGCAGAGCTTCAATTGTCTTAGCGATGAGGTGATCAATAGCCCATTACTGGATAGAACAGCGGCTACAGGAAGTGCATTGAAGATTTTAATGCATGAATTATGCATGCAGTGCTCATTCTTTAGTCTCTGAACAGAATGACAGGGTTTGTGAAGTCGCCTCGGATAGTTTCTTGCATTAAGTGACTGCAGTGAAATGCTTAATATTTTCAGGCATAGAAGCAGCATTGACTCGGGCCAGCCGAATTTGGAAGATGTAAATCCCCCAGCTCCCAGCACAGAATGCTTTATTTGAAAGTAGTGCTATGTAGGGAGCCAGCTTCACTGTCATCTAACCTGCTCTCCCCAGAAGGTTGGCTGAAGGATGGGAGCGGCTGTGCCTGCCTCTGAGGTCACAGCTTGAAGTCCTTTTAACTTGCTTTCTGCTGCAGGAGAGAGGCGTGTTGTGGCATAACTATCGCTGCATTTATTGAAATGGACAATTTGCAATAAATACAATACTCAGCACAACAGACAACTCAGCATATCAGGTAAGTGCAAGGTTTTTCTCTGAGTTAGGTCATTGTAAGTGAGAATGTGCTGAGTTAGGATAACGGTGATGCGGTCAGTATTAGTAAGGTTGACTCAGACCTCGGTATTGCGATGCAGCATCAGGGTTGTGTTTTGTTAATTGAAAGGTGACTTTTTAAATATTTTTTGACAGTGTGGTACCATAAGGTATTTTATTTGCATGCAAAAGCTTTTCAAGAATGTACCAGAGCTTAGATGTATGTGTCTTGGATAGATAGAGCCTGCATATTGGGGAGGGGCAGCACTGAGCGTGAGCAGAATCAGTAAAAGAATTATCTCCTTCTGGAGAAGTTTGAGCAGGGTTGTGGTATTCCTTTGGCTCAGATTATTTCCTTTATGTCAACATTTTCAGATTACGGTGAAAGATGTTGGTAGACACCCAAAATGTTTAGTCCTTCTCCCAGAAGTAGAGGATAGCACTGAGGTACTCAAATTCAAATACTGTGTTGCATACAAATTGAACAGATGGAATTGAAATAATTTGGAATAGCGTGTCCTTGAAGGAAGACCTCGTTGTCAGAAAGCAGTTTGAATTCTACCTGGAGTGTTTTGTTTTCTTTCCTCCTGTCCAGTGTGCCTTACTATAAAAAAAAAGAGTGGATAGATGGTATATTCTGAAATTTACACCAAAAAAAGTTTTATTTTTTTCTTGATGTTTTAAAAATTAAGTTTATATAATTGTAGAACCTACTGTATAAAAGCCAAACAAAATTCACAAAAATTCTGAAAAAGTGAAAAGTAGTAATAATAATATACTACTGTATTTGCCAGTCTTTGTAAATTAAAGCTGCTTGCTTAAATATCATGGCAAATAACTAATAAATATGTAACTGATATGCAGTATGATATGAATTCCTCAATCTCTTTTTAGGGTGGGAAAATAGCATTAAAAAACATTTAGTAAGAAACTAGATATAGTAAAATGTTTCAAAGATGATTTTAAACAGTAAATATATACTATTAATATATATGTACACTATTAGTATATATATACACATATGTATATGTGTACACATGTTTATATACACCTATATACACTATAATATATAATTTGTAAAACATAATATGTGTAATATAACATGTATGTATATGTACTTCCTCAAGTATGATGCTAAGTTTTTAAAAATGTTTGCTAAATAATCTATCAAGAACCAGTAATAGATAGGGGTGCCTGGGTGGCTCAGTGGGTTAAAGCCTCTGCCTTCGGCTCAGGTCATGATCCCAGGGTCCTGGGATCGAGCCCCGCATCGGGCTCTCTGCTCAGCCGGGAACCTGCTTCCCCCTCTCTCTCTGTCTGCCTCTCTGCCTGCTTGTAATCTCCATCTGTCAAATAAATAAAATCTTAAAAAAAAAAAAAAAGAACCAGTAATAGATAATGATAAGTATGCTTTCTGAAATAGGTATCACTTATTAAAAGAAAAAGGAAAGAAATATAGAACAATGATAATAAGAGCACAGGAAAACTACTTTTCAAACATTTCACAATGTATTTCAATTCTGCTGCAGTATTATTCTACCGAGTTTCCTTTCAGCTGCCTGGTAGTATGGTGGCACAGAACTCACACTGTAGATTGTGTTTGAATCTGCAAAACTGAGCTAGTTTAGGTCCAGGAGGAAACTCACACGTTGAGTTTTTACTGGGGGGCGGGGGAGAGGATAGGAAGAAGTAACTGCCTATACATGTTCAAGTTCTCCTGATGCTGAGTCATGGTGTTCAGTTCTGCTCAAATACCTCCTGGCTGAGGTGGCCCCTTAACAGCTGGTAAAATGGAATTGAAAGGAAAATGGGAAAGAATGGAAGGGGCAGAAACTTAAAGATATTTATTGCTTAGCAACATACTAAATTCTGAGTAATGAGTATAATGGCAGCTCTACTCGCTGGAGCTGGCTGAAGTGACAGTAGGAGAAGAAAAGCCCCCCATGCTGGATGACAAGATCATAGCAGTAAAATTAATGGACTAACATGGTGAGATTGTATGAACAAAGGGGTCTACATAATACTGCACTTGTTCATCCTCTCTGCCATCATTGTAGTCTCAAACTTAACCCAAGCCACTTCTCAGTATCACTGAAAATACGTGATGGTTAAGGAGTATTTCCAGGATCATGTGAGGGAAATCTGGAATGAGATGCTCTCAATTCCCAATTCCCACAGTAGTTGTAATTAATTTTTATAGATTGTCAATTGGGAGAAACTAACAAGAGATTAATGAGGATATTTGAATATTAACCACAATATATGAGGTGAGACACCAAAATGAAGTTAGATAACGATTATTATGGCAAAGCATAGTTGTATTAGATGCAGTTAGGAAGGAGACTGAAGATCCAAAAAGAATATAATAAAAGAAAAGAGGAAATGGAATGAGAACCCATATAGCAGTGAAATATTAAATACAGGATTTTGAAAGAAAAATATACTTAATGAACAGTTGAAACATATTATTAATGTACCTTAAAATCAATTTATAAGAATTCTGAAATATTATGATTCACTAATATAAAGCTTAGTAATTTAATTTAAACATGAATTTTAAAGGTGACTTAATAGAGTGAGAAATCAGTTGAACATTTTAAAATGGTAAGCTATCAATTTTCTTTTTAGTATAAATATTTATATTAATGTTTGTACCTATGTTATAATAAATCTAAGTAGAAACCTATCTATATGTAAAACTGTATATCTCTATATGTCCTGTTTTCAGCATTAGCCATAAACTAAGATTATAAAAAAGTTATGAGTCATTTATTGGAAGAGTAAGGAGTAAAAGCATTTGAAGAGAGATAATATGTCCATTTTCCAAATTTGAAACACACATAAAAATTGATTAAATCTGAGTTTATATTTTTGTGACAAGGACGTCTCTCCTGTATTTTTTTAAGATTTATTTGAGAGAGAGAAGGTGTGGGGGAAAGGGCAGTGAGAGAGGAAGAGAGAATCTCAAGCAGGCCTGTTGAGCATGGAGCCCCACACTGGGCTCAGTCTCAGGACTCTGAGATCATGACCTGAGCTGAAACCAAGTTGTTGGATACTTAACTGACTGAGCCACCCAGGCTACATCCCTCTGCTGTATTTTTTAGTAAATAGTTCTGATGAGTTATAAGCTTTGTAAGATTCACAGAAAGTTTTTCAAGTATGAATTTATACCGAAGAATGACCAAGAAATTACATTTTCTCTTTTCTATCATAGGAAAAAATAATAAAATTAGTTCCTCCTTAAAATATATTCCCTAAGAAATTAGTTTTTGAAATATTTTCCTTTCAAAAATGCTCCTAAAATTTGACTTTGAGGATGTTTCATTTTAACACAGCTTCATACATGTTTCAGCAATCTCTTTCCTCTGATTATAAATATGAATTTCACTCTGTTTTTCATTGTTTTTAATCACTTTCCTCTCATAAGACAACTCAGTATAATGAAGAAACATTTATTTAAGGATCCTCCTGTGTGCTTTTGCTAGGTATTCTGGCTTCCTAGATACGAAAAAAGATAAGGGGCAGTGCTTTCCATAGAACAAATATTCCAACATAGGAAAAAAGTACAATATAGCACCATCCAAAATATTTGGTATAAAAAATTTAACAATTGTAAGACAAGGAACCATACTCAAAATTTTTAAATGGAGTTCAGGAGAAGAATATACACACATAAAGGCATGGAAGCAAAACTTAATACTTGATATTCTAGTGTCAGGACTGAAATAGAGGAATTGGATAGGTATAGTTGAGAATAAACAGGGTGGGAGCAGGTAAGAATTTAAACTTGGTTTTATAGTCATTAGATACTCACATATGTTATTTAATCCCTTTGGAGGAAAATTTAAGGCTCAAAATTTTCGGACCCTTGAATCAGATGAATGCTGAACATTTTTCAGTGATTGTTAGTTTGATATTAATTATTATAATAATCTTGCCTTTTAGTCTGTATTCTCACATTTTGCTGCCCCTGGAGGGACTGCCCCTCCCGAGTGTAGAGTGTAGCCAATTACTAGACTTAGTGAACCAATTACCCTTGAATTCACTTTTCAAATGCAAAGCAAGCAACCAGGAGCCCACAACTTAAACTTACTTCTTTTTTTCTTTTTTAAGATTTTATTTATTTATTTGACAGAGTGAGATAGAAATCACAAGTAGGCAGAGAGGCAGGCAGAAAGAGAGAGAGAGGGAGAAGCAGGCTCCCCACTGAGCAGAGAGCCCAATGCGGGGCTCTATCCCAGGACCCTGAGATCACGACCTGAGCCGAAGGCAGAGGCTTTAACCAACTGAGCCACCCAGGCGCCCTTAAACTTACTTCTTTATCAGTGTTCTTAGGCTCTGGCCAATTTCTTCTTGCCCTCATCACCCCAGGGACAAGTACCAGACAACTAGGGACAGCTCCAGTGCCCTCCAGAGCTTCCTGAAGTAATTCAATCTAGCCAATTCTAAATCTACTTATTCTGCCTCCTTCCTGAGAAAAGCATCATAAAGGCTTTTGCTCATACTTTTCTCCCTCCTTCTACCTCCTGATTGGCCCTAGACTCCCAAAATTCCCTGTGTGGCCCCAGTCATGGTATGTCCCCTTCTCTTAGGATCTGCGAGTGTAACAACTGCCTTTTCAATGGCAGACATCATCAGATCTATTGGCTTTACCATACCATAATAATAATGAAACCTATATAATAATAAAACCTATATTAAAACAAACATGAGAATGTCTTAATATCTTTAGCACCAATTAACATCAATGGAAAGGTTAATAATATTACCAGTATTTAAAATAAATCAGTCAAGTCTTTTTAAAAAACTCATTACTGTTTTATTGAACTGCTATACTCAGATTTAAGGGTAAATCCTAAGTGAACGTCTTATAAACATAAGCTTAACTCTTTCCTAAGTTGTGGTTAGTAGAGGGAGGGTATATCCTCCAGAAATATGAATGGACAATTAGAAGTTTTCAGTATAATGGCAAGCTACATAGGCCTAAAGTTTAATCATTTTTTTCTGAGTCTGTTTTAACTTGTAGATATCTGCTTTATAAAAACAAGCATCTACCTTATCCAGCAACTAAATCAATGTCAAGGGAAAATGCCACCTTATGCTCCTAAAATATCAAATACTGAAAATGTAATTATCAAATGTTAGTTTTGTTTATATAATGTCTTTGGTATCCAGTAAGCAGCACACATCCTAATTAAGAAATATTTCTGCTACATTAAGCCTACAAAATTGAATTGAATGGTCTTAAAAATGTGGTGTCCAAGAAAAGGTTGTTGCTAATCAGCAAATGCCAAACATTGGAACAATGAACCAAACACAATTAACCACAAGACTAACAAGAATTGAGCCACACAGAGGTAGTGCTCTGAAGTATATATACCAAAAGACAGCATTGATATCTTTCAGTGGTACACTGTATTGCTTCAAGACACCATCACTGAAAGAAATTGAGAACAGTAAATGACTTTGAAGGGTAGAAGAATTAAAAAATTAAATGCATGTTTGAACTTAATGGTTTTTAACTTCCCTTTCTACTCCAAGATTGTATATGTAATGAATGCAATCACAGTAGTCCTTTAAGATATGAACTTTTGAAAAAGAAATTCAAGTGGAAAATTGAAGATGATTTAGATTGAGAATAGGTTAGAAAAGACACTAGTCATGCTAGCAGATGGAAGGGCAGCAAGGTAGGTGGCTGAGAGGGAATCTGGAGGCAGAACTGTGCCAGAAAGAACATAGGAATTTAAACAGATGGAAGATGATATATTAGTTGGCAAAAAGAAAAGCTGGGTGACAAACAGGAGGATCTCTTGAAGAACTAGATGAGTAGGCAGCCAAGAGGTGAATTGGATGGACCAGTAATAAACAAAATAGGTCAGTATGAGGGCACCCAAGTTCTAGAACAAATAGGCAAGAATAGTGGAAAACAACTGCAATTTTTGCCTTTATGTGAACCTAGGAAATGACTTTTATTAATGATTTTTTCAAGTGCTTTGAAATTATGATCAATAGTGATGATCTACGGAGGGAAAATTTTAGTAGAAAATTCAAAGGCACATACCACTGAGGAATTTTATTCTATAAAGTTATCATGAGCATGAAATTTATTTTCATTTCCTAATTTTATGGTTTCTATATTTGAATTCTCGCCCAGGCTTAGCTAATATTTGAGGATTTGGATGAAAAATACTGAGGGGTAATATAAGTAGAGAATAAGAACTTTAACCCCTACCAAAAGGAAAATTTGCCAGTCTATGGAAAATTTGAATATAATTGTATCTTTAGAAAAATTTCTTATATTGTATTATCTGTTAAAAGTGGTGATAGCAGTGCCTCAGCAAACATATGGATGATTACAAGTTTTCTAATTTCTTCTGTCTTCAGACTTATCTACCTTTAAATTATTATATTCTTAGATAATTATTTATGCTTCCAAACATTAAGTAGAATTATTTAACATAGTTAAGTACTTTTTACATGACAATTGTCATCATAAAAAATGTGCCAGGCACGGTAATGTTTGTATGAAGGTGCTGGCTTTATGGCCATATATTTTTTTTCTTTTCAGTGTAACAGTATTCATAGTTTTTGCACCACACCCAGTACTCCATGCAATGCGTGCCCTCCATAATACCCACCACCTGGCTCCCCCAACCTCCCACCCCCCGTCCCTTCAAAAAACCCTCAGGTTGTTTTTCAGAGTCCGTATTTTTAAAAAGGTTTACTTATTTTAGAGAGAGAAAGTAGGCATGCACATGGTGGGGAATGTAGGGGAGAGGGTCAGAGGGAGATAACCTTCAAGCAGACTCCCTACTAAGTTTGGAACATGATCCCATGACCCATAAGATCATGACCTGAGCTGAAACCAAGAGTCCAACACTCAGCCAACTGAGCCGCCCAGGCACCCCAGCTCTATGGCTATCCTGATTGACCTTCAGATGGATACATGGGTTCTAAGCAGAAGAGATACTTCTATTTGTCCCATATATAAACTTAGATTTAATACCACTCTTTGTTTTGTTCTCCCATCTAAACTATAAACATATTTTTGATACATCAACAATATTTCTCAGGTCAGTCCATTTCTATCTATTTTACTAGCCAAACCCCTTATGCCAAAATGCCTGAAATTTTGATCTTTATTGCCAGTGTGATCACTTCTAAAATATCTGCATTCTGGAGCACCTGACTGGCTCAGTCGGTAGAGCATCCACTCTTGATGTCAGGGTCATGAGTTCAAGATCCATGTTGGGCGTAGAGCTACCTTTAAAAAAATAAAATATCTGCATCCCAATTAATTCCACATAACAGAAGCAAGGATTGATCTATGATGGTTATTTGGGATGTTTGACTGTTATTTTCAAGTGATGTGTGTAGTTATAATTTTAATCCTCTGGATTAAACTTTTGAGCACAAGGCTATCAGCAATAGCTTCCCAAGTTCTAAATAATTCTCTTGAGTTGGGGAACCATATTTGGCAAATGCTACATATATGCCAGACACTGTGCCAGATTTTGGGGATACAAGGATGAATAAAACATGAATCTTTCCATCAAAGAGTTTATATTCTAGTGGAATAAACAGATTTATATATATTAAATACTATGGCACAGTTTAATAGAGAGAATGATGTTTTATCCATGGATAAAAGATATGTATACTACCCTACATAGTTGTGACTTTCTTGAGGTCATGGAACATACTAATTTGTTAATTCAGGAAATGTTTATTAAGGCCCTTCTCTGCATAATGGTTATGCAAGGGGAAGTTTATTGCCTATTGCCATGGACAAAACAGTCTGTTGAAAAAGAGACTGGAGCAAACAGAAAGTTTATTGGACAAAGATAGTTCTTGACAGGATGTAAACCAGGTACAATAAGTGCATATAAATTGGGCTTTAGCCAAAAGTAGGGGAAAGCATCAAGAATAATTTCTTGGAGGCAGCAATCAAAGGATAGTTACAATGATTTTTAAATAGTTGTATAATGGTTCATTCAATGTAGTTATAAAATAAATGATGTTCACTGGAAAATTTAGAGGCTCACACTAAAAAGGTAGTTAATGAACACAGCTTGAAAGGATAAAGGAAGCAAGTTTTGTGTTTGATGCTGAGATAATTGCTTTAATGCATATTCTTTTAATCCTTTTTAGAAGACTATGAGATTCTCACTTTAAAGATTAGAAAACTGAGATTGAGTTTATACTGTTACTAAAACTCTAGGTCCAGGATTAGGAAATTAAAATCTTTCTGCTACATCTCCATAAGTTTTTCTTTTATTTTTTTGTTATTTTGCAAAAACCTTCAAATATGAAAGCATGATAATTCAATGAGATCTTGGACTGCTATGTTCATAGGTTTGTACATCTATCATTTATTTAATTAAAATGCATATAATGAAAAATTCAAAGTTACAAGTTAATTTTTATTAAGAGATTTGTAATTAGAAGAAAGTCAAGTATGATTTGAAAAATTAACCATCCATAAACATCCTCTAAAACTAAAAGGTCACTTTGCTCAAGTGTGGAAAAATTGACTGATGGATAAGGAACAAAATGACACATGAGGAAATACATTTAACAAGATGTCCAATATATGGACCAGCTTAAATATCATTGAGTAGATTGATGGGTAATGAGTTTTCAATAAATTTATGTTAATGAGTTTATTATTGTTTCCTCTAAAATGTGAATTAGTGATAAGAATAATTTTATAGTGCTTTTCCCTGAAAGGGTACTTTTAGAAGCTTTTTTCCTTCTTAACTCCTTCAGGAGAAAATGTGATATTAACCAGGCAAGTTTCCTACATATAATTGAATAGAGTATCATTTTTGTTTTATTTATCATTGTATTGCCAGTGTCTAGAACAATGCCATGAGCAAAGTAGATGTTCAATAAATATGTGAAGAGTGAATGGTCACATGAATTAATGTTATCATATTTTATTAATTTGAAGACATTATTTTTAAGTCACACCATTAAATTAATAGACTTTGGCAAGCACAGTTATTATGTAAATGTACATACCAAATGTAAAATGAATCCTGTAGTAGGATTTTTTTTTAACAACAAAAATCTATCTTGATCTAATGTACACCTGTATCTGGACATCTGAATATCAAGTCAACAATGTTAGTTTCTTCAATCTCAATGAAGACCAACTTTGCTATGCTTTAAGGAACATGCTTGGCAACCAAGATTTAGATATCTTTCTGTCTTGTAGCACCCTCTTTCCTACCACTTTGACCCATGAGTATATTTTGTGAGAGTTTTCACAAGGATTTTGTTATAAATGGCAAGTTCAGGTGATTGGGATGAATATACAGTGTGGTTTTTTTTTTTTTTACATTATTGATTAGAAAATTAATGTAAAGGATTTGGTGATTTAAAATGCAAGTAGATATTCTATCCAGAAAATATTGTGGATATTTTAATAAAGAAAAATCATGTGTTAGGTAGGAGTTATGTTAATAGCAGAAATGAAAATAATTCAACTATTTCAGGTAACATTCAAAATGCTTTCAGACTGCATAGGCACAATTATCATTCTGTTTCTGTACATATATTCAGCATTTAGCGCATTGCTTGATATATTGTAAATAGTTGGTAAATATTTGTCATCGATTTATGATAATAAGGTCTTCTTGGCTTATGTAATCAATTCATACAAGTTATAATAACATAGATCACAGTGAGGCAGTAGCATTGTTAAGAAAGTATTAAAATGGTGAATATATTGCATACTGTGACCCAGTCATAGCTAAATGACAAATTATATAAGACAATGTGTTCAGGAATAAATGGCCTGCAAGATAAACAGAGATTTAGGCCATAAAGAATGTGCCTTATTGAGTCTGGAGTTGTCTCATGTTGTTAAGGATGACTTGAAATAGTACATTCTTTGAAACTTACTGAAGATGTTAAATAAATAGAAAATTCATGAGGGGAGTAGAAATAATCATAAATAATAATAAAGTTATTGAAAGACATGATTATTTGTGCCAGAATACTCAATTAGAAGAGAGAAAACATGGCCAACTGTGTACATAGATATATTTGGATGAGACCTTTGCAGGGGAGCATGAATGCCAAATATTGTTGATTTTTAAATAAATCACTTTGTAGGAAAAAAGAAAATTCTTTGGCACCATGACTGTTTTAAAGTTATGAAATATCATATAACATACAAATATGATTATTTTCTGTGTTCCTCATTGCAGTAGAATGTGGTCCCCGCTCACAGAAATATTAATGCCTTTAAGTGAACCTCTCCTTTCACTTAAATTGAACTTAAACTGATGTTTCATACAGTAGTGAGAAAAATATTTTTGGTAATCCAAGAGAAAGATACTTTAGAATTTGTCCATCTAATCCCTCATCAAGAATAAAATGAAATCTTAGAGTTGGAAGGAGTCATATAAAAACATGACTAATCTTTAATTTTTACATATGGAAACAGTTTCTGATGATTGAGGCTTATTATCTAAGGATCTACTATTTAGGCATACCTACATACAGAAAAGAAGTTTCAAAGCATACTTGTTAGAAATTGAATAATAATATAAAAATTGCAGTATTTTTTTCCTTAATTTTAAGATTCTTGATTGAAATTTAATGTTCTTCATATAATTAATTTCTTAGTTTAAGGGAAAATGTTCTTTAATGAACTCTTTTGCTTCTCTAAATTATCTGTTTTGAGAAATTCTTAAGAAAAGAAAAGAAACTTCAATGAAAGAAAATCATTCCTCTGGGATTCAAAACATGTAAAATTCTTAGATTTTAACTACAGAAGTATAATGTTAGAAGAAACTCATGAGCATGGAATAGGAAATGGGTACTAATTTAGATATGCTTAGTGTCAGTATAAACTTAGTTCTTCTTTAAAAGAGCTATTCATGTGTCAATCAACGTGCCAAAAATAAACACTTTGGTTATATATATAAAAAATTTTTAGTAGCTTGTAATTTAGGAAGAAACAGAGTAAATGTATTAAAGATGAAATGGAGGAGGTTGTATAAATGTCCGTTTCCCATATTGATGACTGATTAGGATTAAAACAGTGCAACAAAGTATAGATATGCAATAGATACTACAGAAGAACTATGATGATTTTACTGCCTAGCAATTGGTAAAATAAAGATAATGAATAACAGAAAATAATTAGTTAATTGTCCAAAGATGTTATCACCTGTGTCACAGCAAAATTACTCTGTTTTGTGGACATAATAAACCACTATTTAAAGGGAGAAATGGGTACACCAACATTTATTCATTTTATACTTTGTGCTAGGCGGTACAAGTGTTTTGCAAATTTATTTAAATGCTGTTACTGGAGTAACAGTAAAGATGTTTTATTGTGTTAATAAAACTTAATATATTAATTTTGTCTAGAAAATGATATTATTGACATATATGCATCATATATGTGATTACTTATTTAAAGATAATTTAGTACTTAATCTTTTTTTTAGTACTTAGTCTTTATAAATCATTACATAATTGCATATGAGACCAATTACAAAGAAATACAGCCTTCTATTTGTTTATTATTTACTTAAGAACAGAGTGATTAGGTTCAAGCTATAAGGAAAAATAACAAAAATGCATATGAGTAAAAAATGCATATGAGTAGAATGAAAATTAAATATTTCATCTAGGCAGTAAAGATGATTATATGCAGATTGAGTATATTGGGGAAACAGAATCATGTGATGACTTTAGAACCTGATCTAAAATGAATTCAGCAAGAGGCACCTGGATTGCTCAGTTGGTTAAGTATCTGCCTTCAGCTCAGGTCATGATTCCTGGGTCCTGGGATAGAGTCCCTCAGGGGGCTCCTTGCTCAGTGGGGAGCCTGCTTCTTCCTCTCCTTCTGCTCCTCTTCTCCTGTTCTCTTGCTTGCTCTCTCTCTATATATATCTCAAATAAATAAATAAAATTTAAAAAATAATAAAAACAAATTCAGCAAACAAATCAATGAAAAAGTTTCAGTTCATAGATGATAGAAGAAATTACTCTAGCAATGGCATTTCAGTAAACATTAGAAACAAACAGTAAACTCATATAGACAATTGATATGAAAAGAAATTTTTCCTTTTTTTTTTTTTTTTTGCAAGAAAGAGAGAGTGTGAAATTGGGGAGTGGTACTGAAGGTGTAGAAGGAGAGGGAGAGAGATTCCTAAATCACTCCAGACCCAGGGCAGAGCCAGAGTTGGGGCTCAATCCCACAATCCCGAAACAGTGACCTGGAAATCAAGGGTCAGATACTTAACCGACTGAGCCACCCAGGTGCCCTAGAGCAAATCTATCTGTAATTGAAAAAAAAAAAAAAAAAGATGGCAGCGTTGGTCGTGGTGGGGTGTGGGGGGAGGTCAGAGTATTAAGAACTCAAATGTTTCCATGAAGTCTCCTGCAGACCTAAGTATTCATTTCATTTTTTCCTATGCATCATCACCCATAGAGCAGTTTTTCTTTTCCAGTATCTGTAACAAAATGACTCAAATTAGCCAGAGCTATTTTTTTACATGCATGTTTCAGAGGAAAAAAAATTGAATTCCCTAATGGTTACTCCTTCTTTCAATTTGTGTCACTTTCAAACATTGTCTGGCCTATTTATGACAACCAAAAATGTGAGCTGAAAAGTATTTGAATTTTATTATTTTCAAAGATCTTTAGAGAAAAGCTGGAAGACAATGAATTGATAATGTGGATAGCATTTGGAACTATATCCTACTAGTTATGAACAGGCACATGCTGAAATAAGGAGCAATAGTGTTAGTTCAGCAGGAAGGAGTGAGTTGTTCCTCTAGAGCTTCTAAACTGTTATACATATATTGTCGTATGAACAGTAAGCTTTATGCCTACATAGAACAGATTCTAAAGGCTGCAATTTGATATCAGAATTAACATAGAACTTGTGAAGAATACACCTGATATTCATTTAAATCTTTCCTTTAAATTGTTTTTTTCCCAGTGACATTTCTCTAAATTCAAAATTTCTCTTAGTGTTTAATGCTGGGAAAATGTTTTAATTTAATTAAAATTATTATTTCTTTTATTCAATATGAGCTATATAATTTATTTCCCTTTATTTTACTTTACATTGACAGTTAAATTTTCTATTCAATTAATAGGTAATGTGCCCTAGATTAGGTTACTTGGTCCCCTTCATGCTGGAGTCTCATTCTTTCATCACTATGTCGAAAGCTTTATTGACGATGTAAGCTGTCACAAATTCCTTTTGGAAATATTAGTGTATAGAATGAACAAACAAATATGTGAATAATTTAAGAGTTAGCTTCTAGACCCTCACCCGTTTTGATGAGTCAAGAGATCAAATGCTATTTTGTATTTATGATAAACACTAATTTGACCACATCCATTTATCTTTTAAAGAAATGCAGATACAATAAAATGGAGAAGTGATATTTCTAAAGCTATCCTGTTTAATGATTTTTTTCAAGGCCTTTCAAGAATGTACGCCATATGTCTGACAGCTGGAACCAAGTCTTTAGGCCTTCTCAAAGATGAAACTCCTACTGAAGTTACACTTTGTTGAATCATATATTATAGCCGTATAGTACAGATGGAACGTAAACCATCAACTTTTTTATTGGAAAAAAAAGGCATTAAGATTATAAAGGAGAAAGATCACTTCTTGCTCCATGAATTGCCTTCTTAGACAAAATAATCCAATATAATATAGAACTGTAATGTGATAGAATTTATAATAGATTCATATTCCTAAGCAATACATAATGAAGTATCAAAAAAATCCTTGCACAATTAGAAAGATCAATAAATATTAGTGGAGTAGTGTCATCAAACTACTGAACTAAGAAGCAGAAAACTTTGAGATTTATCCCTTGAGATTTTAGACAAATGGCTTAAGCCCTTTAAGCTTCAGGTTACTAATCTTTAAAATGGGGATTAGTAATATCTGACTTCACCAATTCTCAAACTGCTTGTGAAGTACAGATAAAGCATTCATGGAACCGTTAATAACTTTTACACCTCTGAAAAAAAGGTATAAAGACTGAAAAAAAAGTAAAAAAAATATTAATATGAACAATGCAACCATCATACCTTGATCAAAAAGGTAAATTTTATATCATGTGTAAATAGAAACAAAGAATGAATGAATGAACAAACGAAAGAAGATCATTCAGGGAAAGTAAAACATGAACAGTGCAAAAACTGTATTAAATGATTAACCCCAAAACTAACAGTCTTTGAACCATTTTCTGCAAAACCGACCCAAACAATTGTGTTCCAATCCAATCTTTCCATCTATTCTTTTGTTCCAAATAATGAAACTTGGTTGGGAAACAGTGGGGAAACATGTGGAGAAACAGAATTAACTAGTGCTAGACATTATTCTAGAATCACTGATTTATTCTCCTGTCATCTGAAGAATTTCTACTAGGGAGACTGAGTATCCACAAAATATAGAATGCTAACAACACCTTCTATGGTACTTTTGTAATAATTGTTAATATCTAATATTGATTGGTATTATTAAAATATTTTCAAACAATTTCTTAGCCATGTCACATGCAGCTAAAACAAAATAAACTCAAATTAGGAAAAGCTTCTTTATTTTTTTCCCTGTGATCATGGAATACTACCTTAGTGAGAGGTATATATGAATCCAGTAAAGAACCATTCAACAAATCAACTCTTGAGAATATGATATTGAAATAATATATTTGTTAATGCTTACATCTTTAGCATTAAAAGAACTGCTTGTAGATTTCTATTTAAATTAAATCGTGTTTTTTACATAGGCACCTGACAATTTATTTTTCCTGAACTCTCTTACTACAGATCATACCTTGCAAATATATCTACATTGTTCATTATGAAATTACCTCATAAAAAATCTAATTTTGTTCATTTCATATTTTTGACCAGTCAGTTAGCAGTCATTTAGCTTGGATCTTCTAAGGACTGGGTCAAAATTATTATTTTTCTTTTTCTTGATTTTACAGACAAGAGTATGAATTTATTCATTACTTTTCAACTGCTCTGTTAGATGCATTCCAAACAATGTCCTGTGGGGGTTACCCAGAAGGAGTGTAGTAAGAGGAGTGAGCAGTTACTGAAAACTTTGTTCCTTTATGTGTCATAAAACAAAATGGAATTGTTAAAGCCTCCAGCCTATTTCTTGATCATGCTTTGTATTTTATTTTATTTTTATTTATTTATTTATTTATTTAAAGATTTTATTTATTTATTTGTGAGAGAGAGAGCGAGCACGAGCACAGGCAGACAGAGTGGCAGGCAGAGACAGAGGGAGAGGGAGAAGCAGGCTCCCTGCGGAGCAAGGAGCACGAGCACAGGCAGACAGAGTGGCAGGCAGAGACAAAGGGAGAGGGAGAAGCAGGCTCCCTGCGGAGCAAGGAGCCCGATGCGGGACTCGATCCCAGGACACTGGGATCATGACCTGAGCCGAAGGCAGCTGCTTAACCAACTGAGCCACCCAGGCGTCCCCATGCTTTGTATTTTAGAAAAAGCTTTCAGAAGCTGCAGACAGAGTCTGAGTGAATTATTGTTCCTATTTCAGCTGACATAATCAAAATTATCCAAAGTGATGTTATCAAAATATGAGCTAGTCTTGAGTGACATGCATGTCTAGATGAATAATCATAGATAGCTTTTGTATTCTTCAGCTGTCTCTGAGATTTTGGTTGGTTCAGATACATACCAATTGATTCGAGACTGTTTTTTAAATTATTAATGGGAGTTGTAAATGAGGCTATTTCCTCATCATTGCAATTATTATCATACTAAACCTAAACCAATTATGAAATATCCAGACTCCATTTTATTCTTTTTCATTCTGAGGATTAAAATACCCCCCCTTTTTTGCCATAAGGATGATAAAATGATCAGTGTTAATGATTTTGTCCATTTAGTTCTTTAAAAAAGGACATCTAGATCATTCATGTAGAT
This sequence comes from Mellivora capensis, assembly GCA_004024625.1. Taxonomy (NCBI): domain Eukaryota; kingdom Metazoa; phylum Chordata; class Mammalia; order Carnivora; family Mustelidae; genus Mellivora; species Mellivora capensis. Next base: position 32,801 of record PISX010009166.1, on the reverse strand, counting down.
CACTTTTAGAGTTTAGCACATAAAATGGAAATATTCCTGCTGGGATTCGGGTTGGGATTCTATGCCATGCATGAATCTTTGATTTGCTACAAAGTCTTTTCCATAGCCTTCAAATAGACTTCTAATACTGTTGGAAATGGGGACTCTTGGGATCGTGTTCTTCATCACAGATATTGACTGAACTCCCCCATGTGCTCAGAGGATCAAAAAGTACTTTAGTAAAAACAGACCTTAGGAGTAGGGATGACTCTGTCTTTAGTCTGAGTATTTTTTTTTTTTTACTTTTTCTTTCTTGTGGTCTTTGTTTTTTTTTTCCCCCTAGTACATTGAAAATGAAAGCCCTGGCTAAATATGTGTGTGTATGTATATAGGCTAAATATGGATACATATGTATGTACTTATATACACATGCATGCATGTTCCTGTGCTTTAAATCGTATTTCACAAAGGAGTAGATATTTCATGTGGGATATAGAGTCAAAGAGGAAGTTCCATCAACATTTTGGGAGCCCCCTGGGATATCTTTCAACCTTCACATTTTGGGCTCTCTTGGGTTAATCCTGGTATAGAACTATATGCTCATTTTTATAAATCAAACATTAATTTGCAAAGTTGTTAAACATCTTATCCTCTCATAATGATTTCTTATTCTTAAGGTTGGTATGAAAGGCATTTCTATTACCATTTTATAAATGAGGAAAGATTCAGAAAATTTGGCAGATTTTATCACCAGGTTGAGCAGCAATACTTATTTTTAATCTAGACTAGCTCTCTCTGGGACCATTGCTCTTTCTGTACATGATATGATTGTGGCTTTGCTTTCAAGCTTTTTACCAGATTCCTTAGATTTCATATTATTTATATAACCAAAATTATTAATATTTTATGAATTACATCTGCCTTCTTTTTTTAGCAGCATATTTTTCCATTCTAAATTGCAAAATTCCCTCAATTTAATGTTATTAAAATTAAGATGTCACAAAAATTAATGCCACAATGACATTTTTATAAAATCTGAAATTAAATTGATAAAACAAATGTAATAGAACTGAGAAGGCACAGTTCTTTTTGTGTTCCATCCCTATGTTTAGAAAACTTATTACATTTATATATATGTCTTTGAATTCTCTTCTCCCTGAAAAAAATTCTCTGCTTTTATATGTAAATTTTATATAAGGATTAAAATCCTATTTCATTATTTCTGTTCTTATAATTGCCTCAAACCACTGGCAAATCTCCCTTTATTAATTTTCCTAATCTCATAAATGTCTTTTTTGAAGTTCGTTTCCTCCTGAGAAGATAATTTTCATTGTATAGTTTTCTGAGGGAATTTTATCTAATATCTATGAGTTTTTCAATGTTCTCACTAAATAGTTACTGAAGTGTTTCAATAACAACTTGGTTTATTGGAGCATCTTTTCTGCATTGTTTTAATGTAAACATTACTCTGTCTTCAAACTTACTTATATTTCATGACAGCTCCCCAGTACTTTTTCAACTTAATGAGAAAAAATATATGTGAAAAATTGAGTTTTAGAACTTCTTGATAAACTCTCCTACCTTTTCCTTAACTTGTGCAGGTTTTATTTGTTTGTTTGTTTTTAACCTGGGATGACAGGACTTGAACAAAGTGAAAGTTGAGGTTGAAAAAAATTAAACTCTCCCAATCATTGACACCAAGAGTTAAGGGAAATGCAGAGATAGATAGTATTCCAAAGGATTATGTTCATTTAAACTCGAAAGAATGGCTCCATTTTGCATGGCAAATTAAAATATAGCATAGGAAACTGAGGCTGGATCCTGTTGAATGGACCTAGTCATTAGTAAAGGTTAGTGGGAAACTCACGTGTGGTCTCAATCCAAGGCCTACTTTATATTAGACCAATGACATCAAAACTATTTTTAACAATTAGTCAAACAGTTACTCATTTGTTTATTGTCTTGGTATAGTTTCATTCACTCATTCAGCATCTATTTATTGAATGTTTGCCGTACGTGAGATGCTATGTTGGGCATTGGAAGGTCAATGGTAAACAATAGATATACAATCCATTTTTAGATTGTCAGCTTGTTATAAATGCTAGGAATGGAAGAGTTTATAGAAGTATCGAATTTCCTCATAAGGTGAGAGTGAGTGAGAGCTAATTTGTATGATGGTGGAAAGACTCTTGGTGGAAGTATGGTTTATTTTGAATCCTGAAGGATAAAGATTTATCTAAGAGCACAAGGAAATAATCAGAAAGTAGCCTCTGCTCATTCCATATTTCTAGATTTACATATTTCATCTTGTTCTATGAAAATGTAATTTACTTGTTTATATACCTATAAACCTGGATCATAAATTAGCTGGAGAAATAAGAAAACAAAAAAGACTCTCATGCAAACATCTAACCATTTAAAATATGAGGAGTCAAGGAGCCAAAGCAGGATGAGTCACAAGAAATCTTTTAGCTTCCAGGGGTGCCTGGGTGGCTCAGTAGGTTAAGTGACTGCCTTTGGCCCAGGCCAGGATCCTGGGGTCCTGGGATCAAGTCCTGCATCAGGATCCCTGCTCAGCAGGGAGTTTGCTTCTCTCTCTCCCTCTAACACTTACCTGCTTCTGCTCTTGCCTTCTCTCTCTCTGAAATAAATAAATAAAATCTTAAAAAAAGAGAAAGCCTTCAGCTTCCCCTATTATTTATGTTTCTAAATCTGAAGTAATGTGCTATGACAACATAAATTCAGGGATTTCTAACTTGAATTGGAGGAACAAGGAATATTTCTGAAACAATGGATGTCAGAGTTGAGACCTGAGTGATAAGTAGGAGCTAATTAGGGAGAAGGGCAGATGGTGGAAGGAGAAGTGGAGGGGGGCAGTGAGGATGAGTCAGAAAGGAAGAAAAACTTGAGTAATGGCCCAGAGGCATGAGGCTGGAAAGTGTTGTAGCTCAGTTTCCATGGAATTGGTGATAAAGACCAGCCATGATAACAGTCGATGGACAGGTACACAAGGAAAGACAATAAGAAGCCATTGCTTTATATGAAGTAGGGAAGAGACTTGAAGGAATTTTTGCATTTAAGAAAGATCACTCTGGCAGCAGTTCTGAAAATATTTTTGAGTAGGGCATGGATTCCAAGCAGGAAGAATAGAGAAGGTATTACAGTAACCTCCGTGAGAGAAGATAATGGCCTAAACTAGTAGTTTTCAAACCCCTTTTCTTAAAAATCTCCAAAAGTATTTTTAAAAATTGTATATCCTCATATATACTTATGAATCGACATACAAATTCATCAAAATTTTAAATAGCTGCAAACGATGTAGTTTTCAGCATATTGCACATTTTGACATTTTAAATACATCTGTTATATAACTGTTAAATATATCCTTTAGAGTCTGAATAGTATTGAGATTCCACGGTCATTGTTATCCACTTAAAAATATTTGAAATAGCTTTTGTAGAAGTTTAAAAATTTTTTTATTTATTTATTTGACAGAGATCACAAGTAGGCAGAGAGGCAGGCAGAGGGAGGAGGAAGCAGGCTCCCTGCTGTGCAGAGACCCTGATGCGGGGCTCGATCCCAGGACCCTGAGACCATGACCCAAGCCGAAGGCAGAGGTTTTAACTCATTGAGCCACCCAGGTGTCCCAAACTTTAAAAATTTTTATGTCATTCTCATTTCTTTTGAATTCGTATTTGTATTCCCATGGAAATTTATCCTATTATTATATAACTTATGCTTGGAAGTATTTAATTCATTACCCTATCATATTTTTATTATAAAATAAACTTATAATTTGATTTTTCAAGTTCTTATAGCTGTAAGGTTTAAAGGTTAATTTTTTTTTCTTCTAGAATTAGTCAATGTGGTTTTTACTAATGCATAATTGACCAAAACTATGCATCTGTATTCAAATTTTGAAAAAGTTGTTAGTGACAAAAAATGCAACTTTATTAGAAATGCAGTATTGAATGTGACAGATGGGCTTCTTTTAATTCCTCTACTTTGGGAACAATGTTACTTATTGCCAAAATGAGAGGGAATTTAGTGTTAATTCTATTTTGACTTTTCACTTTTATAGATGTGAACTAGAGATGAAGAGTCGAGTTATAACAGTGCCATTCAATTCTGAACTCTTTCTGATTATATGTAGAGAATTACATGGTGATCCATTACCAAAATTTATCTTTAGCAATCCATTAATTTTGTGGAAAGCAAAAAATTGGATTTACCAAATAATTTGTTTGCCAGTCATTTATTTTCTCAATAGTGACACTAGTACTTCTTAACATTGACTTCTGGTGTCCTTTTGTTTGGTGCCTCTAGAAGATTTACATGCTGTGTTAATGAACAAAATTCTGTGTGGGTAAGAATTATGTTTTTGGGGCATCTGGGTGGCTCAATTGGTTAAGCTACTGCCTTTTGCTCAGGTCATGATCCCGGAGTCCTGGAATCAAGTTCCATGTCAGGCTTCTCCTGCTCTGCAGGGAGCCTGCTTCTCCCTTTCCCTATGCCTCTCCCCCTGCTTGTGCTCTCTCTCTCTCTGTCAAATAAATAAATAAAATCTTTTAAAAAATAGAATTATGTTTTTGTTTTGTAAAATAAGAGAAAGGAAATTGTACTCTCAAGAATATGTACACACAGTTTAAAGACTACTAATCTAGATTAGGGCAGTAGTAGTGGTTGTGGAAAAAAGAGAAAAACAATAGGAACAAATAGAAAGATGGGGTGGAAAAAAATCAGTAAGTTTTGATGGTATATTGAATTCAGTGCATATGTAGAATTTCTACAATTTGAGAATGCAGAGTACATTTAAAATATTCCTGTAGAGGGGCATCTGGGTGGCTCAGTCATTAAGCATCTGCCTTCAGCTCAGGTCATGATCCCAGGGTCCTGGGATCAAGCCCCGCATCAGAGTCCCTGCTCAGCTGGAAGAACACTTCTCCCTTTCCCACTCCCCCTGGTTGTGTTCCCACTTGCTGTGTCTCCCCCTGTCAAATAAATAAATAAAATCTTTAAAAAAATAAAACATTCCTATAGAGCATGAAGGAGAATTGACCAGAGAAACATGAACCAAATTGTCTGATAACTGGAGATAACAAGTTTATAGGTCACTGATCTGCAAAACTGTGCAATTTTTTTTTATGTCGTTAGCCACCAGTGTGAAGGTACAGACAAGGCATAGGCTGAGGGCTTTTCATGATAATTTCAGAAAGTTGGTTTTGAGGGATGTGGGATGGATGTGAATTATTAAGATGGAAAATTCCAGGTAGAAGAGAACTTACATTGACCTACACATCTACCAATGGCAGTTACATGAAGGGAAAAAAGCCTTTGTTATGTTGAGCTTAAAAAAAAAGAAGTGATGACTTGGGAAAGTAGCTTCGCTTCCCTAGAAAGAATAAAGTAAAAGTATATGCAGAAAAAGGAATTTAGAGTTGACCCTAGGACCCTAGGACAATGTGGGGTTGAGGTGCTGACCCCTCTCACTGTCAAAGTCATGTATAACTTTTAACTCTCCTTCCAAAGTTAATTACTAATAGCCAAATGTTGACTGGAGGCTTTACCAATAATGTCAGTTGATTCACACATACTTTGTATATGTATTATATGCTATACTCATACTAAAGTAAGCAAGAGAAAAGAAAATATTAGGCAAAGCATAAGGAAGAGAAAATCCATTTACAGCAGTGCACTGTATTTATGAAAAGTAATTGGCATTAAGTGGACCTGTACAGTTCAAATCTATGTTGTTCAAGAGCCAGCTGTACATTTAATTGTACAGGGAGACCTGGTATGTTAGGGATGCAGATGAACTTGAGAAAACCCTAGAGGCAGGAGGCCTGGGAGCTGCTCCTAGGGTAACTTTAAGGCAACACATATCCAAGATAATGTAAGAATACATAGTTCCTAAGGAAGACTCCCTTGAGATTTCTTACCATAAGAAATAAACAGGGTGGCACGTTATTTCGTTCAGGAGACAAGCTCATAGAACATTCTAATCTAGCTAAGTATTTACTCTTTCTCCAACATTTTTTTAATTGAAGAGTAGTTGAAATAAAATATTAGTTTTAGGTGTACAACATAGTGATTCAACATTTATATATTATGAAGTGATGCCCACAATAAATCTAGCTACCATCTGTCACCAGGCAATGTTGTTACAATATTATTAACTATATTCCCTATGCTGTACATTGCATCTCTGTGCCTTATTTATTTTGTTACTGGAAGTTTGTGCTTTTAAATCACCTTCCCCCTATTTTGCCTAGAGTCCTAGCCCCTCCCCTCTGGTAACCACCAGATTGTTTTCTGCATCTATGAGTCTATTCACATTTTGTTTTGTTTGCTGGTTTTTGCTGTTTACATTTTGTTTTGTTGCTTAGATTCCTCAAGTAACTGAAATCATGGTATTTGGCTTTCTCTGACTTGTTTCACTCAGCATAATACCATTTTGGTCCATCCATGTTGTTACAAATGGCAAGAATTCATTCTTTTTTATGACTGATTAATATTTCATTATGTGTATATGTGTGTGTGTGTGCGCACGTGCATGCACGTGTGTGGGCATGTATGTATATGTGTATCACATCTTCTTTATCTGTTTATCTATTGATAGACACTTAGGTTGCTTCCATATCTTGACTATTGTAAATAATGCTGCAGTAAAGATAGGGATACATGTATCTTTTTTAACTAGTGTTTTTGTTTTCTTCAGATAAATACTCAGAGTGGAATTACTGGATTGTGTGGAAGTTCTATTTTTAATTTTCTGAGGAATCTCCTTACTTCCATAGTGGCTGCACCACTTTTGCATTCCCACTAACAGCTCACAAAGTTTCCCTTTTCTCTGCATTCTTGCCAGCACTTTCTTATCTTTTTAATGCTAGCCATTGTGACAAGTGTGAGGTGATGTTTCATTGTGGTTTTGATTTGAATTTCCCAGCATGTTTTCATGTGTCTATTGGCTATTTGTATGTCTTCTTTGGGGAAATATGTTTTCAGGTCTTCTGCCCATCATCTTAATTGAATTGTTTGTTTCTTTGATATTAAATTATATGATATATATATACACATCATACAACATATATGTATGATGTATATATATACATATGTATGTGTATATCATATAATAAATAATAATATATATTAATTTTATGAATATATATTACATAATATAATAAATATTATGTATTATATATATTACTGATTTTATTCAGAGTTTACCAGTTTACCCACACATGTCCTTTTTCTGTTCCAGGAGCCAATTCAGAATACCACATTGTATTTATTATTCTTGTTTGCTTAGTATCATAATTTTGGATATTAGCCCCTTACCAGTTGATCATGTGCAAATATCTTCTCCCATTCAGTAGATTGCCTTTTTGTTTTGTTGATGATTTCCAAGGTTTAAAAAATATGTTTAAAGCAACTATAAAATATACATTAGATACACTAAAAATTATATTTTCAAAATATATATATTTAAATAAAAGCTTAGGTACCAATTAAAAATATATAATTGGTTATATTGCTTTTTCTAACTTATTTTAGGGAATTCATAGGCAAAAATTTTGTTTGAAGACCACTGAAATGAAATATTTAAAATTAAGAGCAGAGGTTGAGGGAGGATGATTGTAAATCTAGATGCTGGGTGACATATGATATGATATCATTGCAGTGGTAGTCTTAGAGACAAAAATTAATGACTAATCTATGTAATTTTTCTAAAGAACTGCGTGACTGTATGTTCCAAACTTGCTCATTCAATGACCTATTTTAAGAGATCGTTACAGCTGTAGAAAATAATGGAGGGAATGTGGAGAAGTACTACTTCTTTTAGTGGAAAAGAATTTGATACATTTCTTTTTATTACATTATGGCTTGGAGCAATTTGTTCAAGCTGGAAATGCCATGTGAGTCCTTAGGGAAAGTTGATGGGAAGCAGGCCTGGGACTAGAAACATTTATATCTTTAAATCATTCACAGGTAGTTAATGATCTGAAAGCAGATGAGGTCACAGAAAGTAGACAGAACCATGGTATTCCTCTAATAAAGATCTGGAGTTGCTTACTGTAGAAAACATAAAATCAGAACTCTGAAGCCTTAAAGCAAAATGGTATAAAATTGATGAATCCAACTATTCCAAATGGGTAAATCTCATGCATTTATATAAAGAACAAAAATGTTAGTCCCTACTGAGTTTCAGGTACAAAAACCTGAGCTCTGTAGATACAGGTCTCTTCAGTTCCTGATGTAATTCAGAATCATAAATGATATAGCCAGACTCCCTGCTCCCTGGCTCAAACAGATCCTTTGTGGGTTGTTTTGTTTCATTTTCCTGTCTTTTGTGGTGATAATGGAATATTACTTTTTTCTGTTATGCATACAAAACCCTGCAAATTTAGTACCTTAAATTTAATCTTAATTTAATCTTAAACCTTATTATCTCAGTTTCTGTGAGTCAGGAGTACAACCAAGCTCAGCTGGGTCCTTAGTTCAGAGACTCATTAGACTGCAGTCAAGTTCAGCTGGCTGACTTTCTTTCTTTCTTTTTTTTAAGATTTTATTTATTTACTTGATAGAGATTACAAGTAGGCAGAGAGGCAGGCAGAGAGAGAGGAGGAAGCAGGCTCCCTGCTGAGCAGAGAGCCCGATGTGCGATGTGCGGCTCCATCCCAGGACCCTGGGATCATGACCTGAGCTGAAGGCAGAGGCTTTAACCCACTGAGCCACCCAGGCGCCCCAGCTGCCTGGCTGTCTTTCTGGAGCTTGGGATTCTCTTCTGGTTGTTGGCAGAATTCAGTTCTTTGCCATTAAAGGACCAAGGTCCCCATTTTATTACTTACTGTCAGGTCCTAGAGGCCACTTGTGCTTTTCATAGGGCCTTACAGCTTGCAAGGCTAGTTTCTTCCCATCACATCTGTGGCTTTGCCATTTGGAATTTGGAATATGGAATATTCCATTTGACACTTGGAATATGGAATAAAGCATAATAATATATGCTTTGCCATATGGAATATAATACCTTCCAAGCTACTGTATTGGAAAGAGGTGGCTGGAGAATTTTAAGGGTCAGCCTTAGAAAAATGCCTTCTGCCATTTCTGTCCACATGCCATTGGCTCAGAGCAGTCATAAGGTTCCAACCTTAAAAATGCAGAAGAGCAGAAAGATAACATCTTCAGTCTCTGCCAATCATTAAAGTATTTTATAATAATAAAATCAATATGAATCTACTATTTTACCAAAGCTGCCTTTCATATCCTGGCACTGTCAACCAATGCTGGCTTTCTGATCTATTCATTTATTAATGCTTTTATTCAAATAATATTTATTCAATGCATGTGATATGCTTAGAATAGTAGAAAAACTTAGAAAACAAAGACATACTGGATACAAAATTGTGAATAATCAGAAGGCAATGTACTCTGTATGCTGTTACCAAAACACTAGAGGGATACAAGGAAGCACAGTGTTTAACTCTGCCTTGGGCAGTCACAGAAGTTCAGATTTTAATTCTCAGAGTCAAAGGGAATGACACATAATCCTGTTTGTATGAATAATGGCCTTCCAGAGTGAAAAGAATTATACATAGATTTAAAAACAATAAATCAAGCTAAATTTTAGTTATTCCTGCATGGATCAGGTTTTTGACTGTACAGTATAAACTACCTATACCCAACAGCAATTCCATGCATCTAATTATAATTACCCTGTAAGCCTTACATGAATTTCCCAGGTTAGAATTTCCCTTGATTAGAGCCTATGGAAATATAGGTTTTAAAAGGATCAATAGTTAGCAGGATAGTACTTAAGATCAGTATACTCGGGATTTATTTTCTTCTAATTTATGATTGTTCTTTACTTTGTTAAATATTTAAAATATAAAATTGATGACTGCTTGTTCCCTTATGTAAAGGAAGAGAAGAATAGAGTAAGGCTTTCTGTATTCACTTTTTATTTATTTATTATAATGTATTTTTTTGTGTGTGGTATCTTTGGTGGTACTTTTATGTTTGCTTTAGTATGAATGAAAACACCTTTGAATTACATCTTAGCTTTGGACATTATTATGGGACCTGTTGTAATTTGTAATTTTGGTTTTGTTGAAAACTACTGGAAAAAATATTTGCTTTGAGAAATTAAAAGTTTCACTGATAAAAATCTACAACTTACTAAGATTTTTTTTAGATTCTATTTCTTCTTGCAACGATGGCTCCTCTTCCTTTTGTTTGTTTTCATGTCATGTGATTCCTTCCTCATAGTACATAAGATCTTTACTTCAATAAATGAAAGTAATCATCCCCATGGAAATTGTTTTTATTAGAACTAGGTTGCCATTTGAATGCTAACTTTCCTTAATACAGAAGCCATTAGGATTTTAATTGGGACAGACATTTGCAATTTATAAGTATGTTTCAAAACAAAGCTTATGATTCTGCTTTTCTTTTTTTTTTTTAAAAGATTTTATTTATTTATTTATTGCAAGCAGTGGGGAGGGGGCAGAGGCAGAGGAAGAGAGGGAATCTCAAGCAGACTTCACGCTGAGTAGAGAGCTTGACTCTGGGCTCGACCTCAAGACACTGATCATGACCTGAGCTGAAATTAAGAGTGGGATGTTTAATTGACTGAACCACCCAGGCACCCCGCTTGTGATCCAGTTTATGAAACGGGATTATAAGTTTGTCTATTTCTATGATTACTGCTCTTTGAAAGAATGTTAAAAGTCATCTACCCCAACTTCCTCTTATAGTAATGTCTTATTTAGAGCCCCCTGATTATACAAAGGTGCTTACTGACACAAATGTTTTTTTAATCTCTATTATCGTGAGGCTATAGGCTTTAGCAACTATCACTGACATGCTGAACCATGAAAAAATCAATTGGAAAATTGTATTTCCTTTGTGTAGAGTGTGTAACTTATATATGGAAAAGTTAAGGTATCTTTTTAAAACCTTTCCTTTTTTCTCGTGTGATCATCTATCTGTTATCGACTGAATGTTTCCTTTCAAAATTCGTATGTTAAAATCTAACACCCAATGTGATGGTATTTGGAGGTAGGGCCTTTGGTAGATGATTAGGTTCCAGTGATGGAGCCCTCATGGGGTTAATGCCCATAGAAAAGAGGCCCCAGAAAACTTTCTTCACCCTTCTCCCATGTGAGGACACACTAAAAAGACCTGTATGGGTGAACCAGGAAATGGTCCTTCACTAGATACCAAATCTTCTAGTGCTCTGATATTGGACTTTCCAGCCTCCAGAATTATGAGAAATATATCTCTATTGTTTAAAAGCTAACTAGTTGGGCGCCTGGGTGGCTCAGGGGGTTAAAGCCTCTGCCTTCAGCTCAGTTCGTGATTCTAGGGTCCTGGGATCGAGTCCTGCATCAGGCTCTCTGCTCAGCAGGGAGCCTGCTTTCCCCTCCCTCTTTGCCTGCTTCTCTGCCTCCTTGTGATCTCTGTCTGTCAAGTAAATAAATAAAATCTTTTAAAAAAATTAAAATAAAAAAATAAAATAAAAGCTAACTAGTCTATGCTATTGTTATAGCGGCCCAAATGGACAAAGATACCATCTGTCTCTAAATATTTTAAAACAATTCAACTATTTCAATATTTTCTGTGCTTTGACTCATGAATATGCCAGTACACGTGGAGATATTTCCACATATCAGTCAATCAAAGCAGAATATGTGGACCATTTCTAACCACATCTAATTCAAACTCATTTCTTAAAGTTAGGAAGGATAAATCAATATTGAGAAATCTATAATTTAATTCATATAATTGATAGGCCAGAAGGTATTCAAGTAGCCAAAAATTGACCTGCATTTAAAAAATTGATGGTTTAAATCTAATTTCTAAAATATATCAGGGTAAAATTCGGGGAGAATGGAAATGTTGTATAAGTGAAAACCCAAGTGTGAGGACTGTGTAACCAACTACATGGAGCATGTCATTACTTTTAGTAGAATTTTTTTTTTAATCTATCAAATTAAGAAATGTCAATGAAATTATAAATATATTCATGTATTTTTATTGGTTAAACTTTTTGACTTTTCTCTATTGAACCTCCACTACTAGTTTTATTTTGGAATGCTTAAGAAAAAGTTGCCAAGCGATGCCTGGGTGGCTCAGTCTGCCTTCGGCTTGGGTCGTGATCCTGGGGTCCTGGGATTGAGTCTTGTGTAGGGCTCCTTGCTCTGTTGGGGGCCTGCTTCTCCCTCTACCTACTGCTTCCCTCTGCTTGTACTCTTTCTCTCTCTGAAATAGATAAAATATTTAACAAAAGAAAAATTTGCCAAATGAATAAAACTCAAACCAATTCACAGTTTTGCTTAAGTTGTAGATCTTGAGATTACTTATTATTTAGAGATTTTACTACTAATGTATTGTTTATTTTAGATTCCTTCCAAAAACATTAAGGTCCATATTATGTTAAAAAAAAAAAACCCTTGATTGATTGGTTGATCAAAAAGCTTTCTGATTAAATTTATGATTTTAGATAATTTTGAATAAGATGTTACATTTTATGAGTATTTTATATCTGCATAATTTAAGTGATATTTTATAAGATTTGATCTTGGGACATTCAAATATTGAAAAAAATCTAAATAAGAGGATATTAAAACTAAATCTACCATTGCATTGCATTTGTATATACTTACATTATTATAATCAATCAGAATGAACCGCAGAAATGTATTTCTAGGAAATATTTTGTATAGTTTCTCAATTAGTGATGTTTATTATTATGCTAACCTATTGGAAAACCTATACTGGTTTTTCATTTCATACTGTTATCATGGTTTTCAAAACTAAAAAATGAACTGCCACTAATTATTTTGTTCTGTAGGGAAGATACTGGAATGGAAAGGGCATTATCTTGAACTGCAAATACTAGTATATACTTTGAAGACAATGGTTATTTTTTTCTCATATAAAATATATATACCCCATTGTAATTATTCAAGGAATAAAACAAAAATAAATTAAAATAAAATGACATTATAGACAGAAGGAACTATACAAGGCAGAATCCATTTATTATAGCAAAACTGATTACACTTTGTCTAACATGCTACTTTACTAGAGATTCCTTTCTCAATTCTTAGAGCATAATAGGGTAAGATGTACATTAATTTAATTTTCAGTCTAGGAGAATTTGGAATTAGTTTAAGTTCTTAAGGTTGGCCCTTCAATCATCAAATGTCTTTCCACTTCCATTTCTTGGTGTAAGGTAATTATTGTTCCACAACCAATCCGACAGATCATAGATGGTCATTTGTAAAACTAGCATTTCTAGATTCTGGGCATCATATTTGAAGGGTAGTAAATTAATAAATCAAATTTTTGTCAGTATGTATTGAGAACATACTACGATGGATACAATAGCAGGGATACAACGGGTGAAAGAATGCCTGAAGTTTTTGAGACACAATTCCTGACCCAAAGAAGCTTCTTAGCTGGTTGTATAGATGATACACACATGCACAAGCATAAGTAAGCAACTTAATATCATTGAGCTTGGTCAGATTATAAGGGGTTGTTCAGAGTTGAATGGATAAAGAGAACTATGACATTCTGGGTTTAGGGATATTTTTGTGTTAGGTTGCTCAGAACTAGCAAATAAGCAGCTAAGGGTCCAGGTGAGTATATGCACAACTACTTACTGAGGCACACCTAAAATCTGTGGTCAGTCTCTCAGGGGGAAGTAGTCAAGCAAGGATTCTGGGAGGCCACAAAGCATAAAGCAAGGTCTCACAATCATTTATAGTCTTGACTGACTAATCCTCACTCATATTTATACTTGCTACCATAAAAGACAATTCTTTACTAGGAGTGGTTTACATACTAGTGGGAAGACCCTAAGGAAGCACTTGGATCTGTCTGAGGGAGGAAAAGAAGCTGGAGGATAAGGACACAGGGGAAGATGTTAAGTGATCTGTTCTGGGAATAGATTAGAGCTAAAATAGGTTGAGTCCTAGGAGCCTTATAAGAAGCCTGGTTGAGATGAACATTTGTTGTCTGATTCTAGGGAGGGAGGAATACAGCTTACCTTTTAAAATTAATTAATTAGCTAATTAACTAGTTAATTTCTGCTTACCTTTTTTTTTTGGAAGATTTTATTTATTTATTTGACAGAGAGGGAAGACAAGCAGGGGGAGTGGGAGAGGGAGAAGCAGGCTTCCCACAGAACAGGGAGCCCAATGCAGGGATAGATCCCAGGACCCTGAGCCAAAGGCGAACACTTATTAATGACTGAGCCACCCAGGTGCCCCTTTGCTTACCTTTTTTGAAAAGATTACCCTAGCAATTTTATGGAGAGTACACCATAGGGAAGCCAGTTAAGGGAGGGAGTTGGATGAGGATCTTAGCAGAAGATATGGGGCAAAATGTTGTATTTAGGATATTCTGAAGCTAGAGTCTGGAGACTTGGAGATATTTTGAAGAGAAAATATCAAAGAAGCGTAGGAGGTAATCAATAATAATCTCTAGTTTTTATGTCTGATCAACTGAGTGAATGATAATTCCATTCTATGAGTGATCCCCAATGAGGGAGGAGTGAGAAGTTAAAATATTTTATGTAAAATTTTAAGGTGATGTTTTACACTTTACATTGCCAAAACAGAATAGAATCAGTTTGGTGAAAATTATTGAGTTTAATGGACTGAGTCAGACCAACTTGCATCATTCTAAAATAATTCAAATGCTCATCCACTATTTTTCTTTGCCTGGGTGGTTGATGATGGTTTAACACAGAAATTTCAGGCATTTTTTTGGCCATTCAGGAGGAGCAAAAATTCAGACATAGAAAAAATATGATTTAATGAGTGACTTCCTAAAGATGAAAAGTTTTTCTTTTTTTTTTTTTTTTTTTTGTATTGTGTATTTGTGTTTGTTCTTTGTGCATCACTGATTATGGTTGGATACTTTTTGGGATCGAATAGTGAAAAAATATTTTCAGTCTGTCTGGGCCCATTTTTTGAAGTTACCTCAGAAATCATCCATTGTGACTCAGTTGGCAGTTAGGAAATAATAATGGTAATAATAATATAGTTAATGTTATGTGCACTAGGGATTTTATATGCATTGTCTTAATGCATCCTCACAAAAACCTTATGAGTCTGGCACTGTTGTCACTTTTTAACAGATGCATAAACTTACTCTGAGAGTAGAGATAAGTTTCCAAGTGTTACCCAACATCTAGATTACTATAATCCTCTAATTTATTAAATGCAACTTTGATAGCACTTTCCTTGGTTAAGCTTCCATTATAATGCATGTACTTTAAAATATGTTGCAAACTCTCTACTTTGGCTTGATTCTAAGAATATTTTTTAAACCAGAACACATAAAACTTAGCAATTTGTCCTTGCTGCTACCAAACATTCATGCTAAATTTTAGTGTTTTAGGTCAAAGTGCATATATGATTATATAAATCACTCTAACTATCTTTGTGGATTCTAGAATATTTGGCCAAGAATCTCGCTTTAAAAACACAATGCAATTTAAAAATATACCAGTATGTTTTTTAAATGCTATGTCTGTACAAAACTAAAACCTACATTTAGTCCTTCCAAATTTTTCTACTCTTCTCTATCCTCTACAAATATGCTCAGCCAACTGAACCACCCAGGCACCCCAATCTTGTTTTAATTAAACTTTTTATTTTGAGGCAATTTTAAATTGACATGCAGTTGTAAAAAATAATACAGAGCAGTCCCATTTACCCATTTTCTCCCAGTGATAATGTCTTACAAAACCATAATACAATACCACAACCAGAATCAACGTTAATATAGTCAGGATACAGAACATTTCCATCACCACAAGGATCCCTCCTATACCCACATCCATTTCCCTCCCACTGATTCTCTTCTCAAACTCTGGCAACCACTAATCTCTTTTCCACTTCTATAATTTTGTCATTTCAAGAATATTATGCAAATGGACTTCTATGGTATGTAAATTTAGGGGATTGACTTTTTTTCATTTAGCATAATTCTCTGAAGATTCATCTAAGTTGTTGTGTGTATAAATAGTTTATTCCTTTTTATTGCTAGTGGTATTTCATGGTATAGATGTACCACAGTTTGCTTCATAATTCACCTGCAGAAGGATATTTTGAGTATTTCCACTTTTTTGGCTATTACATATAAAAGTGCTATGAATATTTATTTTTAAGTATTGTTTGAACTTGTATTTGTATTTCTCTGGGACACATGTCCAGGAAGGCAACTGCTGGGTCATATTGTAGTTGCGTGCTTAGTTTTTAACTTCCTGTATTTTTAGAGCCCTTATAATTTAAGTATCATAGTGCTAGGGTTTATACCAAGGAGTGGCAGTTCTAGGACATACGGCATATGAATTTTCAACTTCAACAGATTTTTAGCAAACTGGCTTATAAAATCAGTATTGATTTTATACAGTTTCCTAAGTGAGTGTGTTGCTCTTTTCTCACCATCACTTAGTATTTTAAAAATCTTTAAATGTTGGCAAATTGATGGGTGTTTAAGACATTTTATTATGGTTTTGTTTTATTTGTTCCTATTTACCAGGGAGATTAATCATCTTTCTAAACATTGATCAACCTTACACGTTCCATCTTTAAGTTGCCTGGTCAAAATCTCTGCTTACTTTTCTAATTTTTTCCTCTTTTGTCTTTTTCTTTATTGATTAGTGTGGCTTTTTTCAGCATATTCTGGACATAAAATTTTGGTAGTTATGTGAATCACAAATAGTGTTCCCTTGAGTTCTAGCTTGATGTTTTATTTTGTTTATGGTGTCTTTTCATGAATAAAAGGTTTTTTAATTTTAATATAGCCAAATTTGTAAACCCTTTCCATTGTAATTTTTGCTTTTATTTTTTGAAGAAATTATTTCCCATCATGATGCCATAAATGTATTTCCTTTTTTTTTCTAAAAGTTTTGGGCTACAAATTATTTTCTTTACTAAACTTAAAATTAATGTGAGGGCAGAGTCATCGCTGGTTGGATAATCAGTTGTTCCAGCTCCCACTTATTAAATAATTGATCCTCCCCTAGTACTTACAGGGCTATTTCTACCATTTATCTGGACTCCTTGTATGGTGGGTCTGTTTCTAGACTTTCTATACTGATCCAGTGATTTGTTGTTCCAACCTGCATTGTTATTAAACTGTCTTAATTATTGTAACATTATAACAAATCATGGATCTGCTGAAGTAAGGACCCCACCTATTTCTTTTTTTAAATTGTCTTGATTATTCTTGGTTATTTTCTCTTCAACATAAGTTTTAAGATCATCTTATTAAATTCCCTATCAAACTTTGTTGGTATTTTGACAGGAATTGTATTGGTTTATAGATCACTTTGGGAGCAAACTGAAATCTTTAATATATTGAGTTTTCTTGTTCTTGGACATTTAACAATATTCATTTAATTAGCAATTCTTCAAAGTCTTATAAATTTTGCAATTTTCTTCAGAAGGGTTTCATACTACGTTTGTGAAAATTTTTCCTAAATGTCTAATAGTTTTGTTGCTAATGTAGATATTTTTAAAATCATATTTTAACTATTCTCCTTGTTGTAGGACTGCAACTGGTTTTTAGAATTAATCTTATATGAGGAAAAAAATTTTAATATTTTTTTAAAGATTTTATTTATTTGACAGAGAGAAAGATATTACAAGTAGGCAGAGAGAGAGGGGGAAGCAGGCTACTTGCCAAGCAGAGAGCCCGATGCAGGGCTAGATCGCAGGACCCTGCGATCATGACCTGAGCTGAAGGCAGAGGCTTAACCCACTGAGCCACCCAGGTGCCCTAAGATTTTTATATATTTATTTGTCAGAGAGAAAGACAGAACACAAGCAGAGGGAGTGGCAGGCAGAGAGAGAAGCCGACTCCCACTGAACAGGGAGCCTGATACTGGGCTTGATTCCAGGACCCTGGGATCATGATCTGAGCTGAAGGCAGACAGAGGCTTAACTGACTGAGCCACCCAGGTGTTCCTTATTTGAAGAAAATTGCTGTGCTATTTATAGCTTTAATTTGTGATTTGTATTTTATGTTTTCTGTTTAGGCAATCATATTGTGAAATTTTATAGTGAAATTTTTCTGTCCTTTATATTAATTTTTCCGACCTTGTTGTACAGGGTTCAAATATAATATTGAATAGAAGGAGTAGAAGCAGACATTCTTATTCTTGAATTTTAAGGAAATTATGTTAACAACACCTCTCCCTTTGGTCGAACTTCAAGGTAAAAATGTCTCTCTCAGGGTAAAAATATGTGTTTTTTTAGGCTAATGATGATTTTTATCACCAAACTTTTAATTTTGGGTACAAAAGTTCTTTCTTTCTTTTTTAAAGGTTTTATTTTATTTATTTGTCAGAGAGAGAGTGAGAGAGCACAAGCAGGGGAAGCAGCAGGCAGAGGGAGAAGCAAACTCCATGCTGAGCAAGGAGCCAGAATAGGGACTCAATCCCAGGACCCTGGGATCATGACTTGAGTCAAAGGCAGACACTTAACCAGCAGAGCCACTGAGGCATCACTTGTTATTGATGTTATTGACGACATGAATGTTATTTCTAAAACTTTGGAAAACATGAAATTGCCTCAGTTAAATATTGCTAACATTATTTCACAAAAACAAACTTATTGTTTAAGGTTTTCTAATCTTTGATGCATACAAGTTTACTAGGATTGATGCCACTATGCATCCATTTTATTAGCTTTGTTTTTTAGACACAGCATGTGAAAGGGGAAAAAAAACCTCAAATGCTTAAGCATTTTTGTAGTCTTCTGGAACCAAATTTTAAAAAGTATATTTTAGTAATGATATGTTCATTGACTTGAAATCAAAGTAACGAAAATGCTTTGAAAAAAAAAAACCACTTTGTAGAGTAAACTGGATATTAAGTTACATTTAAACTTTATAGAATGTCATGGAAATTTTAATCAGCTAGCATTGAATGATATTCACATCCTAGAATAATGTGTCTTCTTTACTAGAAGTGGAACTAAACTATCAAAGTGGCCACCTTTATTTTCAACAATTTTTAATACAGCATAATGCTTTTATAAGGCAAATATAATTATCATCACAGAAGTAAAAAAAACTCCAATATAGTTATTAATATATTTTAATGTTTATTTGTATATCAAAATATTTTCTATCCTATATATGTTGAACATATTTTAGTTATCAGCTTTTCTTTTTTCCCACCTGCTGCAATGAGAGATTTCCCTGCTTCCTCAAGACAGGAGTATAACTGTATAGCTGTAGGACACATATCATTTTCTTCTTTTAACAAACTCTGATAAAAGGCCTTTATGATAATATCACTTTCATGAGTTTAGTATATTTGTAAAGGAACTGGTAAATCCAATATGTTTGCCTCTATCCATTTTTGTCTTTAAAATTTAGCCTAGATAAATTTGAACTGTGTATAATGTTTTGAAACCTAAAATTCAAGTGTGCTTTCATTTTCTATCATGATTAGTCATCTGCTTTTGATTTGCTGTAAAAACTGAATTTCACCAAAATAATTGTGGATGTGAGCTTTCTTATTTTATGACCTTCTTCTCTGAACATCTTGGCATGTTTTCTCTCCAATAACCTTTACCACTGCCAATGTGCCATTATGTCTAGCATAACACTTACACTTAATTCTCCCACGGTGGACTCACTGAAGTTCAGGGATTTTTATTTTATTACTTTATTTTTTTATTTGTTTTATTTTGTTTTACTTTATTAAATTCAAGTTAGTTAACATATAGTGTATTATTATTTTCAGGGCTAGAATTTAGTGATTCATCAGTAGCATATAACACCCACTGCTCATTACATCAAGTGCCTTCCTTAATGCCCAGTTGCTCCATTACCCAGTTACTCCATTCCCCCACTCCATACCCCTCCAGTAACACTCAATTTGTTCCCTATAGTTAAAAGTCTCTTATGGTTTTCCTCTCTCTCTGTTTTTATCTTATTTTATTTTTCCTTCCCTTCCCCTATATTAATCTGTTTTGTTTCTTAAATTGCACATATGAGCAAACGCATATGGTATTTGTCTTTCTCTGACTGACTTATTTCGCTTAGCATAATATACTTCAGTTCTATTCATGTCACTGCAAGTGGCAAAATTTTAGTCTTTTTGATGGCTGACTAATATTCCATTATGGATATACATATGTATACCACATCTTCATTATCTGTTCATCCATTGATGGACATCTGAGCTCTTTCCATACTTTGGCTATTGTGGACATTGCTACTATAAACATTGGGGTGCATGTGCCCCTTTGAATCACTATTCTTATATGCTTTGGATAAATACCTAGTAGTGCTATTGCTAGATCATAGAGTAGTTTTATTTTTAATTTTTTGAAGAGCCTCCATACTGTTTTACAGAGTGCCTGCATTAGTTTTCATTCCTACCAACAGTGTAAGAGCATTCCCCTTTCTCTGCGTCCTTGCCAACATCTGTTGTTTCCTGTGTTGTTATTTTAGGCATTCTGACAGGTGTGAGTTAAAAAATCATTGTGATTTTGACTTGTTTTTCCTTGATGCAGAGTGATTGATGTTGAGTATTTTTCTCATGTGTCTGTTGGCCATTTGGATATCTTCTTTGAAGAAATGTCTGTTCCTGTATTCTGCCCATTTCTTAATTGGATTTTTTATTTTGGGGGTGCTGAGTTTAATAAATTCTTTACAGATTTTGTATATTAACTCTTTGACAGATATGTCATTTGCAAATATTTCTCCTGTTCCATAGGTTGCCTTTTAGTTTTGTTGACTCTTTCCTTTGCTGTGCAGAAGCTTTTTATCCTAATGAAATCCCAATAGTTCATTTTTGCTTTTGCTTCCCTTGTTTCTGGAAATGTGTCTATCAAGAAGGTGCTGCGGCCAAGGTCACAGAGGTTGCTGCCGGTGTCCTCCTCTAGGATTTTGATGGATTCCTGGATCACATTTAGGTCTTTCATCCATTTTGAATTTATTTTTCTGTATGATATAAGAAAGTGGTCTAGTTCCATTCTTCTGCATGTAGCTGTCCAATTTTCCCAACACCATTTGTTGAAGAGGATGTCTTTTTTCCATTGGATATTCTTTCCTGCTTTGTGGAAGATTAGTTGACCATAGAGTTGAGGGTCCATTTCTGGGCTCTCTATTCTGTTCCATTGATCTATGTGTCTGTTTTTGTGAGAGTACCTATTGTCTTGAGGACTACAGCTTTGAAATGTAGCTTGAAGTCTGGAATCGTGATGCCTTCTGCTTTGCGTTTTCAGGATTGCTTTGGCTATTTGGGGTCTTTTGTGGTTCCACCATATTTCAGGATTGTTTTCTCTAGCTCTGTGAAAAGCACTGGTGGTATTTTGATAAGGATTGCTTGGAATATGTAGTTTGCTTTGGGTAGTATAGACATTTTGACAATATTTTTTCTTCCAATCCATGAGTATGGAATGTCTTTCCATTTATTTGTGTCCTCTTCAATTTCCTTCATAAGGTTTTTATAGTTCCCAGAGCACAGATCTTTTACCTCTTTGGTTAGGTTTATTCCTAGGTATCTTATGGGTTTCGATGCAATTGTAAATGGGATTCATTACTTGATTTCTCTTTCTGTTGCTTCATTATCGGTGTATAGAAATGCAACAGACTTCTGTGCATTTATTTTATATCCTGAGACTTTGCTGAATTTCTGTATCAATTCTAGCCATTTGTCAGTGGAGTCTTTTGGGTTTTCTACATAGAGTATCATGTTGTCTGTGAAGAATGAAAGTTTGACTTCTTTGCTGTTTTAGATGCCTTTTTTTTCCTTTTCCTTTTTTCTTTTTCTTTTGGGGGGGGTTCTGATTGTTGAGCTAGAACTTCCAGTACTATGTTGAACAACAGTGGTAAGAATGTACATCCCTTTCTTGTTCCTGATCTTAGGGGAAAATGTCTGTTTTCCCTACTGAGGATCATCTTACCTGTGGGTCTTACCTATATGCCTTTTGGATGTTGAAATATGTTCCCTCTACTCTTACTTTATTGGGGGTTTTTTATCAAGAAAGAATGATTTTTTTGTCAAATGCTTTTTATGCATTTGAGAGGGTCATATGGTTCTTATCCTTTCTTTTATTAATGTGATGTATCATGTTGATTGATTTACTGATGTTGAACCACCCTTGTAGCCCAGGAATAAATCCCATGTGGTTGTTGTAAATAATCCTTTTATTTTTTTAAAAGACTTTATTTGTTCATTAGAAAGAAAGAGAGTACACAAGCGGGAGGAGAGGCAGAGGAAGAGGGAGAAGCAGACTCCCTGCTGAGCTGGGAGCCCAACATGGGGCTCAATCCCAGGACCTGGCGATCATGACCTGAGCCAAAGGCAGATGCTCAACTGTCTGAGCCACACAGACACCCCAGTAATCCTTTTACTATACTGTTGGATTCGATTACCTAGTGTTTTGTTGAGAATTTTTGCATCTGTGACCTGTAATTCTCGTTTTTAGTGGTGTCTGTCTGATTTGGGGATCAAGGTAATGCTGGCCTCATAGAATGAGTTTGGAAGTTTTTCTTCCATTTCTGATTTTGGACAATTTCAGAAGGATAGGCACTATTTCTTATTTAAATGTTTTGTAGTTGGGATGCCTGGGTAGCTTAGTCAGTTAAGTGTCAGCCTTTGGTTCAGGTCATGATCCCAGGGTCCTGGCATCGAGTTCTGCATTGGGACTATGGAGCAAGAAGCCCACTTCTCCCTCTGCCTACCATTTCCCCTGCTTGTGCTCTCTCTCTCTCTGACAAATACAAAAATAAAATCTTTATTAAAAAAAATGTTTGGTAGAATTCTCCTGAGAAACCATCCAGCCCTGGACTCTTGTTTGCTGGGAGATTTTTGATTACTGCTTCAATTTCTTTGCTGGTTATGGACCTGTGCAGATTTTCTGTTTCTTCCTGTTTCAGTTTTAGAAGTTTATATAGTTCTAGGAATTTATCCATTTCTTCCCAGTTTTCCCAATTTGTTGGCATATAATTGCTCATAATAATTTTCTTATAATTGTATTTCTGCAATGTTGGTTGTGATCTCTTTCATTCATGATTTTATTTATTGGGTCCTTTCTCTTTTCTTTATGATAAGTTTGGCTAAGAGGTTATCAATCTTGTTAATTATTTTAAGGAACCAGCTACTAGTTTTGGTTATCTGTTCTACCTTTTTTTTTTTTTTTAATTTCTGTATCATTGATTTTTTGCTCTACTCTTTATTCCCCTTTTTTGCTGGATTTAGGCTTTATTTACTGTTCTTTTTCCAGCTCTTTAGGTATAAGGTTAGGTTCAGTATTTGAGAATTTTATTGCTTCTTGAGGTTGTACTGCCCCTCTTAGGACTACCTTTGCTCCATCCCAAAGGTTTTGGACTATTGTGTTTTCATTTTCATTTGCTTCCATATGCTTTTTAAATTCTTCTTTAATTTCCTGGTGACCCAGTCATTTTTTAGTAGGATATTCTTTAACCTCCTTGTATTTGTGGTCCTCCTAAATATTTTCTTGTGGTTGACTTCAAGTTTCATAATATTATGGTCTGAAAATATGCATGGTATGATCTCAGTCTTTTTATACCAGTTGAGTCCTGATTTGTGACCCAGTATGTGGTCTCTTCTGGAGAATGTTCCATATGCACTTGAAAAGAATGTCCTTTCTGCTGCTTTTAGATGAAATGCCCTGAATATTTCTGTTAAGTACATCTGGTCCAGTGTGTAATTCAAAGTAATTCCTTGATCTTCTGTTTAGATGATCTGTCTATTGCTGTGAGTGGAGTGTTAAAGTCCCCTCCTATTATTGTATTATTATCAAAGAGTTTCTTTAATTTTGTTATTAACTGATTTATATATTTGGCTGCTTCCAAATTAGGGTCAAAAATACTTAAAATTGTTGGCTCTTCTTGTTAGATAGACCCCTTTATTGTGATATAATTCCCCCTTCATCTCTTATTATAGTGTCCATTTTATAATATCTAGTTTGTCTGATATAAGGATGGCTACTCCAATTGTCTTTTGATGTCCATTAGCATGATAAGTTGTTCTTCACCTCTCCCTCACTTTTAGTCTGGAGGTGTCTTTGGGTCTAAAATGAGTCTCTGGGGCGCCTGGGTGGCTCAGTGGGTTAAAGCCTCTGCCTTCGGCTCAGGTCATGATCCCAAGGTCCTGGGATCGAGCCCCACATCGGGTTCTCTGCTCAGCAGGGAGCCTGCTTCCTCCTCCTCTCTCTCTGCCTGCCTCTCTGTCTGCTTGTGCTCTCTGTCAAATAAATAAATAAAATTTTTAAAAAATAAAATGAGTTTCTTTTAGGTAGCATATCAGTGGGTCTTCTTTCTTTTTAATCCATTCTGATGCCCTATGTCTTTTGATTGGAGCATTTATTCCATTAACATTCAGAGTAATTATTGAAGGATATGAATTTAGTGCCATTGTATTACCTGTGAAGTCACTGTTTCCCTATATTATCTCTCTTTCTTTCTAGTCTTTGTTACTTTTGGCCTCACTTTCTGCTCAAAGACTCCCCGTCAATATTTCTTGCATGGGAATTTTAGTGTTTATGAACAATTTTAATTTTTTGTTTGTCTTGGAAACTCTTTATCTCTCCTTCTATTCTGAATGATAACCTTGCTGGGTAAAGTCTTCTTGGATGCATATTTTTCCCATTTAGTGTGTTGAATATATCATGCCAGGTCTCTGTGGACAGGTCTGCTGCTAGCCTTATGTGTCTACCCTTTCAGGTTAAGCACCTTTTTCTCCTGAGTTGCTTTCAGAATTCTCTCTTTATCTTTGTATTTTTCAAGTTTCACTATGTTATGTCACGATGTTGACCTGTTTTTTTTTTATTTTGAGGGGAGTTTTCTCTGCCTCTTGGATTTGAATGCCTGTTTCCTTTCCCAGATTAGGGAAGTTCTTACTTATTATTTGTTAAAATAAACCTTCTGCCCCTTTTCCTGCTCTTCTTCTTCTGGGACTCCTATGATTCAGATATTATTTCATTGTATGGAATCTCAGATTTCCCTAAGTCTACCTTTGTGATCTAATAACTTTCTTTATTTCTTCTTTTTAGCTTCATTATTTTACATAATTTTTACATAATTTTACATAATTTTATCTTTTATACCACTGATTCATTCCTTGGCTTTGTCCATCCTCATTTTTGTGGCCTCCTTGGAACTGCCTCTTGGTTGTAGCATGTTTAATTTTGGCCCGACTAGATTTTAGTTCTTTTATTTCTGCAGTAAACAATTCTCTAGAGTATTCTATGCTTTTTCAAGACCAGCTAGTGTCTTTAAAATTGTTGTTTTAAATTCTAGTTCATACATCTTACTTATATCTGTGTTGATTAAAACCATGACTGTGAGTATTATCTTCTATTTTTTCTTTTGGGTGAATTTCTCCATCTTGTTATTTTGTCCAGAAAAGAAAAGAAGAAAGAAAAAGAAAACAAAAAACCAATAACAATGACAATAATAAAAACAACAAAAAACTAGATCCCAGGTGTGTTCTGGTCTGCTTGTTAAAAAAGAAACCAGATCCCAAAATAAGAAAGGAAAAAAATTATATATATACATATATATATATATATATATGTATATATATAATAAAATACAATGAAAGGAAACAAAAAATAAAAATTAAAATGTATAAAAAATAAAAATTTAGAAAACAATAAAAAATGGAAAAAAGAAAATAAAGAAAAAATAATAATAATAAATAAAGAATAAAAGTACAAAGGAGGTTAGATACTATTCTCCCCAAGAGATAAGCTTTGTAGCCCTCTATGATCAATAAACTTGGTGCAAGTGAGTTGTTTGTGCTGGTCTCCTGGGGGAAGGACCTGCTCTAGTGATATGTGCCTCCAGTGCACAGGGAAGCAGGTTTGGTATAAATGGCTCTGGATTCCACTAGGTTGCTCCCTGAAAGCTTTTAACATGAATGGGATGGATGGATGGGATGAATATGGCAGTATCCTTCTCTCTGGCCCTGGAGCTGAGATGGATGGGATGGATGGATGGGATGAATATGGCAGTATCCTTCTCTCTGGCCTTGGAGCTGAAAGTTTGTGCCCTCCATTCTTCAGTGAGCCTTCACAGAAGAGCATTCAATCACTCTTGTCTCCCCAGTTTCCATCAGAACCCTGTATTAATTCTGCCCGTGTTCCAGCTTTTTTATGTCAGACACATGACTGAGTTTCAAAATTCCAAATTTTAGGGACTCCTGCACCATGGACTCCCACCTTTCCTATCAGGGAGTGTGTCACCATGCTTCTGATATTTGTTGAACCCCTCCTAGCAAAGCAGTTGCACAATCCCACAGCAGTTCTCAGTTTATGGCAATACAGAGCAAAAAGCTGGCACCTAGACTCACTGTTACCAGCCATCTTCCAAGCTCCTATCCTTGGGAAGAGTACAGCATTTAGACACCACCTGTTCTTATGACCCAGGGGATCCTCAAACCATTGATTTGATAATTATCTAACTATATTTGGGTGACAAGACAAATATTCCTCTGCCATCTTAACTCTTGTGTCAGGGATATTTAGTAAGCATTTTCTACATCAACTTTTAAAGTTTATACCTTGAGGGTTTTTGCAATTGCTACTGTGCATTCAGTAATTGTTCTAGGTTAATACACAAAATGGTATGTATGGTCAATTACATAGTCTCATGGTGAATTAACAAATGTATCCACAACATCTTGCAGTAATTTTTTAAGTAAAATTTCATATAACATTGGTATTTGCTCCAGAATTTTTGTTTGTGTGAAAGAATCAAAGTTAGGAACCTAAACATATTTGAAAATGTTTCTTTTCAATGGAAAGGATCATCTTAATCTTCAGGAGGTTGACATGCTTAATGCACTTTCCAAGTGTTAACTAGATTTGTTTATACTATTTAGCTTCTCGTGAGATGTTTTTGATTAATTTTTGAATTCCATGCAAAATTAATAATATTATGCAAATAAAGTCAACATGACTGGGGAGTCTGAAGGGCAGTGAGGTCAGATCTCCCTGCCTTGGTTTATTAAGAGATTTATTAGTAACTAAGCTGTGCCTTGGAGGTGGATCATGTGCAAAGAGCTAAATTAATGTCATGGTTCAAGTTGAGATTTTGAAGTATTATGATGACCTCAATTACATATATTAAATCATTTATCAAATATTATACACAGCCCAGTTTGTCCTTTCCTTACAGAATATTCATCAGCATCTCTTTTAGAAGAGTAATTATTTAATCAGTATTTTATTTACTAGTACTCTGGAAGACTTTCCTATATCCCTCCTACAATAAAGCAAAGTCCATTTCTTTGGTATATGTTCTCTAGAATCCCTTAACTTAGTTAAAAAAAAAATCAGAAACAACAAAGATCTTGCTGCTTGAAGAAATACAAGACATGTGATTCCCAAGAAGAAATTAATTGAAGCATTTTAAACTGAACCCAAAGTGGTCCTCTTTTTCTCTGTCCTTCCTTACATGTTATACAAAATGAATCAAGTCATAGAGGTTAGGATCAAGAGGAGTAAAATCAGGAAAGAAGTGAGAAAATTGGGATTGAAGAAGGGACTAATATTATCACCACAAAATAGCAAGACATATGTGTCGGGAAACAAGGAAGGAAATTGTAAAACTTACTGAAGTCTGGAATAAGAAAATCCTCCCAGTCTTGTTCTTGATTTCCAATGTATAGGAGTAAAATCCAGTCTTCTATAATAAGAGAGGATAAGAAGATCATAGAGGTATATAAGTTTTTCACTATAATCAATCCTACATATATTGTGACTTTTAGCTTGAGTACAACTTTATTTCATAGTTTGTTTATAGTTTGTGGTACACTTACAGATTTGTGGCAAGTAAAAAATAGGTAACTCTTTAGAAGCAAGTAGTTCTCAGTGATAATTATATGCCATATGAAAATAATTAACATTGAGTAAGCTAAATATAGATTATAAAAATATCTATAATAATACTTTGTTTCAAGGAATTTGGTGTTGATTGTTATAAGGAATATATTACTCTATAGAGTATTATAATACAAAGTGTTCTTTTTGGGAGCAGTTTGCTTGGGGTGATAAATATAAACAAAATATTATCAGCAGAGAAATATGACAGAGTAGCAATAAAGAAAAGGCTAATTATTTAGCTGATACATACTAAGAATACGTATTCATTCAGTAACTCTTTATTGAGTATCAAGAAATCTATTACAAACTAGTTATTAGAGGTTGAAAGATCATTGTGAGTTCAAAGATTTAAGAATTTTTTTAGAAAGAGGATTCTCTTTTGCTGAGTTTCTATGGATAGATAGATTTCTTCCTTTCTTCCTAAGTAGAAACAAATAAATTTATTAAGTAAAGCCATCTTTTCAGTAGTGTTAAATCTCCTGGTTGGACTATAGGGTACAAACAGATTTTTGTTTAAATGATATAGAAGTGAAAGTTTTGGAAAAGACAGATTTTAGTTACTAGACAGGATATTTGCAATTGGTGTTCTGGGCAAAAAAGAATTTACTCTTAAGCAAGTAAATGACATAGTGAAAGATTGTGCCTCACTTAAAAACTCCTTTGCTGATCATTTTCAGATAACCCAACTATAGCTAACTGAAGAAAGTAATCACTGAAAAGTTTAGTAAGGAAGGCTTCGGGAATATCTCAGGAGTACAGATGATATAAGGAATTGGTTTTTATCTTCCTCTAAACGCTGCTTTTAATCCTAGGCTCTGTATGTTACTTTCCCTCAGTTCTAGGCTTATATCCTCCTAGGATTATGTCCAGAAAAAAAAAGATAAATTTCTCTTGACTCCGAATAATGGTACTATATTTTGTGCTTGAAATTGAGCCGATTATGTGGCTAAAGAAATTATACAGATTTATCTGGTATGGATCACAAATCTATCCCTGAACCATAACTCTTATTGATAAAATAATTCAATAATTTAAATTTATGACTGGCTGGGCATAGAACCTATGTATTATTCCCAATATCCATATAAACAAGAATTGATGAAGGTTTTTTCCCAAAGGAAATTTTTTTTGTATTATATGGAGAGAAAGAGAGACGGAGTACACCAAGTGCAATGTGGATTTTGGAAGCTAAAATCAACCCAAACATTTATTTAAGATTGTTATATGACAGCAGTATAGAAATGGATTGGAAGAAAGAAAGCCTGGTGACAGGAAGACCAAATACTATAGCTATAAATTGTATGAATTTGATCTATACAAATTGAAATGGAAAGAGCAAAATTTTTCAAGGTTAACTTAGTAGAACTTGTTG
Source organism: Mellivora capensis (assembly GCA_004024625.1). Lineage (NCBI taxonomy): Eukaryota > Metazoa > Chordata > Mammalia > Carnivora > Mustelidae > Mellivora > Mellivora capensis. The sequence goes on along the minus strand of PISX010009166.1, from coordinate 3,554 downwards.
ATTAATTAGCTATTGTTGGTGGTGATGATGATGATGATGATGATGAGCTTGATGATCCATTAGCTATTTCAGTATTAGATATTTTCATGGTTACACATGATTTAGAGTTATACTATGGCCCAGAGGTTCCCAAAATTTTTCAAATTATATCACCCTTAATATCTCAGTCATTTTTATTTATTTATTTTTTTTAATTTCTTTTCAGCGTAACAAAATTCATAGTTTTACACCACACCCAGTGCTCCATGCAATGTGTGCCCTCCACAATACCCACCACCTGGCTCCCCCAACCTCCCCCCCCCCCCCCTTCAAAACCCTCAGGTTATTTTTCAGAGTCCATAGTCTCTCATTCATCTCCCCCCCAATTTCCCTCAACTCCCTTCTCCTCTCCATCTCCCCATGTCCTCTATGTTATTTGTTATGCTCTGCAAATAAGTGAAACCATATGATAATTGACTCTCTCTGCTTGACTTATTTCACTCAGCATAATCTCAGTCATTTTTATTCATGGCACCCCTACACCAAAATAAATACCTAACAGATCTATTTAATATGTACTTAAGTCTGAGAAATAATGTGTTTGGGTTTCACTTAAACATTTTTAAACACCATATGGGACCTCTATTTTGTAAACCATGGCTATAGCCATTTTCTTACAAAAATGGGTCATTAATAGAGCTATCCTACGACCCAGCAGTTGCACTGCTGGGTATTTACCCTAAAGATACAAATGTAGTGATCCGAAAGGGCACGTGCACCTGAATGCTTATAGCAGCAATATCCACAATAGCCCAACTATGGTAAGAGCCTAGATGTCCATCAACAGATGAATAGATAAAGAAGATGTGGTGTATATATACACAATGGAATACTATGCAGCCATCAAAAATGAAATCTTGCCATTTGCAATGACATGGATGGAACTAGAGGGTATTATGCTAAGTGAAATAAGTTAGAGAAAGAAAATTATCATATTATCTGACTGATATGAGGAATTTAAGAAATAAGATAGAGGTTCCTAGGGGAAGGGAGGGAAAAATGAAACAAGATGAAACCAGAGAGGGAGACAAATAGTAAGAGACTTAATCTCAGGAAACAAACTGAGGTTTGCTGGAGGGGAGGAGGGTGAATGGGATGAGGTGGCCAGGTGATGGACATTGGGGAGGGTATGTGCTATGGTGAGTGCTGTGAATTGTGTAAGACTGAAGAATCATACCCCTGTACCCCTGGAACAAATAATACATTGTATGTTAATAAAAAAAGAGTAATCAGAAAATAAAAAATAGATAAGAGTTTCACAGTTACTAGTTTGGTAGCATTGTGTATAGATATTACCACATTCATTCATATAGATCTTGTGTAGGTGATTATTGTATACCATGTTGTCCAAATTTTGCCCAAATTGAATTCTGATCAATGGGGTCTGATTTGAAAGTAAAATTTGATGAACCTAATTTCACATATCAGGCATTTGTAGTTGGGTAAAAATTGAATTGTGTTCTGTCTATTCAGTTTAGACCATTTGCCTCCTTTGTAAAATGTTATTTATTTTTGGATATGTGAAATGATTTTTTTCCCAAGCTAAACTGTATCTAGCTTTATTAAAGATACTTTTCATAAACAATCATGGTATTTTAGGCAGTACATGGGCAGATGATTGTTAACAGCATACAACTCTCAAACTCCCTTCTTCAATGGACTACCAGCATTAGAAAGCCACTATAAAACCCAATGAAATCTTCATGTGGTGCACTGAACAGCGAAAAGTTTAGAGTGAGGTTTGGTACTTCACATTTAGCATGTTGTTTAACAACTTTTCACAACCTGACTCTGACTTTCAGGAAATGAAATGAAAATGGCAGAATTATCAATCTGAAAATCCACAAGCTAAAAAAGGAACTCTTTTGAGAAACACCATCTCAGTCGTGACTCTGTAAAGTCCAGATTGCCTGACATACTGGGAACCATTTCTTGAGGTCAGGCTCCAGCAGGTCTCTGGGTTTAAGGGAATCAAGTCTCTGTTGAGGCAGAGAGAAGAGGACACATCAAAATGAATTTTAGTTTTTCCACACCACTAAAGTGTTTGTGCCAAGGTATTTTTCCCTTGTATCAGTCTAGCTTTGAAAATGTTCTATTAGTGACATATGCCATTTCCCCCAAAACAATGAAGTACTCTGTGTGCTAAAAACATACCTCAAAAAGAAATAAAGCAAAATTCTGCATTTTTATAAAACTTGATTAAAAACAGAATTTTGAAGTGTACAGTCACCAGAAGTACACAGTTATCAAAAATGCACACACTTCACTTGGCATCTCCAGCACCTTCAGCTCCTTCAGCTTTCTTTGCTTGGTCTGTTGTGGCATCTCTGTTTCCTGCAGGGTTTTTTCCCATCCTTGCCAGCATCAACTTTCCCCTTTTTTCCCTTTGGGTGCCTTCTCGCCCTTCTTTGCAGGACTTTGGCTTTGGAGGAGCATGTTTAGCAGATAACCTTGCAGATCTTGATGACTCATCCTTCACCTTGGTTTTACCTCCTTTAGCATCCCCTTCAGCCTTACTCTTGGGCATGGTGGCAACAGCAGCAGGACCTAAGCCCTGGATGGGTTGTGCAGTGGTGCAGGGGCTTTAGCTGGTCAGGGGACATTCTTGCCCCTTCTTGTTCACACTGCTCTGTGAAATGATTTTTATGGCATTTATAACTTACTGTGAATGATTAGAAAATAATTTTTGTGGGGAAGATAAAGATAGGAGATAGGAGCCTTATTACAATGGGCATCAGGTCGTGAGAGAGAAAGGGCACAGGGACAAGAAAGATACATAGAAGTGGAGCAAAAATAACCCAAGATAAATTTGGATCACTTCTCAATTTTCCAAGAATTAACCTTGATTATGATTGGATAAGTAAACAAAAGAGCTAAGTATCAGGCAAATAAACATACAGACAGATACTTACAGAAAAAGTTGAACAAGCAAGCATTTGAAAGAATTTAAATTCTATTAGTGATTCATTCTGATTACTTAGACATATGGGTTAAATAAATCTCATCAGTTTATTTGTGCCTTTTTAAAATTTGGTTCAAAGACTGTTACACAGAGGGTGCCTGGGTGGCTCAGTCAGTTAAGTATCTGCCTTCAGCTCTGGTCATGGTCTCAGGGACCTGAGACGGAGCCTGGCATCAGGCTTCCCTGCACAGCAGGGAGTCTGCTACTCACTCTGCCTCTGTGCTCTCTCTCAAATAAATAAATAAAATCTTTAATCTCTCAAATGAATAAATAAAATCTTTAAACAAAAAACAATGAAGACATTACAGACAAGAAGAAACACATCATTAGGAATAATAAAAGTAGATAATTATAAAGTTGTGAAGACTGAAAATAGATGGTATATGTCCTAGATTATTTTTGCTTTCAGATCTCAGAGAATTCTTTATATACTGTCTGGAATGTGTAACACAGAAAACTGAGTGATATGAAAACTATTTATTCCCTCTTCTATGACCATAGGGACTAGCCCTTTTAAAGGACACATACTTACGTGATTTTTTTCACCTGTTGC